>CM029767.1:36235148-36538368 GCA_017562165.1 Ectropis grisescens
GCACTGGCAAAAAAGGTTACGGTGCGTTACAAGGGCAAGATTATAAAATCTTTCAAAATTGCGGTCGTAGTTTGACGCTCCCAAACTCCCATAGATATGCGTGTACAGTAAGTTAGGAGATTTGACCTACATCTAAACAATGTTTATGATGTACAGGACTTAATCACGATTTAACGACAGTCGTCTTGTGACCACGGCGCCGGCGGTTGTAACGTCTTGTGACCACGGCGCCGGCGGTTGTAACGTCTTGTGACCACGGCGCCGGCGGTTGTAACGTCTTGTGACCACGGCGCCGGCGGTTGTAACGCGGCCGAAACGTCGAGGTTTTAAACAATGAATTAAATCGTGATTAAGTAGATAATGTACAGGCATTATACACATTACAAACATTATACACATTATAAACATTATACACATTATGCGTTCAAATCGCGAAAGTTTAGAAACAATACATCTAAATAAGTAATTCAAATATAGTATTACCTGTGTTAATGTATATGGGTCTATTAGGTAGGATTTAGTCGCACCACCACTCAAATTATTATCAATCGATTGCATATAAATCAAAAAGGTATCTGGAAGAGATCGACCTTTGTGCCCATTATGTGTTTCTTGTTTTTTAAATTATTTATTGTAATTTTGTCATTACAAGGTAAATTTACCTTGATGTTGAGCATGTCGATAATCTCCAGGATGACCGCGCGGTGCCACTCGTGCTTGTACTGCGCGGCGCAGTAGTAGCCGACGTGGATCGCGGCGCTGTCCAGCCAGCGGGGGCGGCCGGCGCCATACATGTAGTACGCCCTGACGACCAGAGACATTCCTTTACTCACCAATAACACTGTGTCTTCTATTGCGTTACGGAGTATCTTAAGGTACTAGTTCGCGCCGCGACCGCGACACGTGTCTCGGTCTCGTATCGTGTTCTCAGTGCGAACTGGCGTCCATACAAATCCATAACGTCAAGTGCCTGTCGCGGTCTCGGGTCGCAATCTCCTGTCGCGTACTCGCGTCGCGGTCTCCGCGCGAACCGCTACCTTTGAGTTACGAGTTGCTTTTAGAAATAAACATTTCTTTTGGCGCACCACACACAGAATTTTTCGTAAGCTGTGAATGAAGCTCACCGTCAAGTTCGTATGTAAAAGGTTTGTTCGGGCGAACTCGGGACCGCCGAGTGTGCCAGAGCGAGAAAAATAGTCAACTGGTGCTCTCTGTCACCTGTCACTGTCGTGTCGCTGTGTTTACTATATTAAACAGCTAAACTATGGATAAAAAGAGTGATCTGTGAGTGCGGTTAGGAAGAAGGAAACGTGGACCACATGTTCATGAAATGCCCTACTAATATTAAGTCGCTCGCACTGCCATTTCGTCCCTCCTACGAGTAGTACCTATCTCTCGTCCTTTAACATGATGCCTTTTGTCCCTCTCCTCAACCCCATTAGTAAATAGTATATTGTGCAAATGTATAAATAAAAATAATATTAGGCTAGTACTCTTTGTACTGTGTTAGTAATGTTTACAAAATGTAAATATAGTTTGCATGCTGACTGTATTAACCAAAACATATCCCATTCATTACTAACAAATTGCTAAAACCACAATAAAAGCCATAAACCAAGAGTTGAAGTTGAACAAATTGCTGGTGAATATCTAAGCTTTGTGTTGTCTAATTGCTTTAGGGTAATCATTAAAAGTAACTGATATCGATCATTATGTTGGCCGTTGCCGTCCAAGAAGCACCCACGAAACGGACATTGGCAGAAATGTGAAAGCTAAAACTCACAGCACGCGCCACTCATCAAGAACTTGAAGTTGAAATTTAAATGTAATCACTTTTATTTTTAACTATTAAGTTTAATTTTCAAGAACGCGAAAAGTTGTACAATGGAGTTTTGTACATGTCCCCAGGTTATATGGTACTGCTGCGCGACTTTCATAGGTTTTACAAGAATTATTTTGATTTTAGATGAAATGGGTTTGCCACTGAGAGATAGAGTGCCAAGCGGGCAGCCATCGCGCGCGCGCACTCTCCTTGAAAAAAGGCCGCCGGACGCGGCCGAAACTCGACTTGGATTGTCCGACCGTATATACGTGAGTGTCCCGTTATTCAATTAAATATGGGTATGTCATATTTGTTAAATATAGCGCATACAACTATATTAAATTGTAAGAAACAAGTAAAAAATTGGCAACTTTGATGTGTAGTACCTACTGTCCCTCAAAAAAAAAAATCGACATATAACAAAAAAAAAAGTTATTTATTGCACTGGCAAACCTCTGGTTGCTTATTTGAAATTTGGCGGGATTTTAGTTATTTTATCAGTTATTTGTGCTGCCAAAGCTTCATTTTTTACTAAATAAGTAATTTTTAAACTTGTCCCTTGTCCCGGCATATGGACCTACCGGACATGTCCTGGTAAATTTATAGTTTTTTTAGTTCGATAAGAGCATCATCATAATGTGACCGAAGAAAGGAAAAAAAGAGAGGAAAGAAAGGAGGAGAGTTTAATCAATCATTTTATACTTACAGCTGCTTTATTTTCGGCGTTTGGTGAGATATCGAGTTTTTACGGGCTCTGTTGAGTAAATTTATTTGATTTTTAATGTTAAAACATGTTTTCAAGACCGATTTTGTGTATAAAACCTAAATAAGCTATTTAAGATTACTTTAATTTGAAAGAAATGTGTGATAACTATCAGCAATTGTAGAAATATATAGTTTTGTTAATGAAGTACTCGATTCCGTTACCTTATGTCCGTTACCGTCGCAGTGGTAACATATAAGCCGGACTTGAAAGTCACAAAGAGGATCACGTAAAGCAAGGTTTACATGGTGTTAACTTCATTTTTTCTTCAATTAATTTATTTATTGCATATATTATATTTTCTAACAGTGCTAGGCAAAAGTAGGGCTTTGTTTTAAACAGTCTTAATATGAGTGTGAATTGTAGGTAAGTATATAAAAGAGGTACTCAATTTGGTTTCATTTTTATGTTTTTTTAAGTATCTATCTCTCAACTCTGTCATTTATTTTAAATTAAACTAGCTTTCTGCCAGCGGTTTTGCCCGCTCTTTAAGTGTTTTTCTCTTGAGAATGATTTTAATAGTTATTCTGGATAAAGACAAATACAAAAATTTTAAAATTAGTACACCCATTCTCGAGTTCTAAGTGCTCGAACAAGCTAATTTGTTGTATTACTAAGATATAACTTCTGTGTACTAAATATCGGGAATTTGTCAATAAAACCAAAAATACCAATTATTCATCTAAATTTATTTTATCGCCTTCAAAGTAGGCCCCATTTCTTGCAATACAACATCTCCAACGCTTCACCCAGTCTTCCATACATTTTTCATAGGCTATTTGCGATATGGCCTTTAGCTCATTTAGCGAATTTTCTTTTAGGGCTTCTATCGACTCAAAACGTTTTCCTCGAAGTAGTAATTTTAACTTGGGAAATAAAAAAAAGTCAGTCGAAACCATATCAGGTGAATACGGTGCTTGGTCGAGAACTTTTGTTGAATTTTTTCGCTCAAAACTCTTTCACTCTATCGGCTGTGTGTGATGGTGCATTATCATGGTACAGCATCCATGACTGTTTGGCTGTTTGCATGTCGTACTCATAAGCCCATGTCTCGTCGCCAGTTATTATACGTTTCATAAAGGTCGGATCCGTAGAAGCTCGGGAAACCATGTCTTCAGCGACATGCTTTCGCTGCGCTTTTTGAACAAAATTGAGCTCTTTTGGAACTAGTCGAGCGGCGATGCGTTTCATGCCTAAAATGTCAATCAAAATGTTGTGGACGGACTTAAAAGATATGTTCACCTCACTAGCCAACTCTCTCAGACTCATACGTCGATATTCGAGCCTAGTGCTTCTTGATTCTGTCGATGTTTCCTTTGGTCGTAGCGGTTGAAGGTCTACCAGAACGAGGCAAGTCTACTACTACTTCTCGGCCTTCTTGTTTAAAAGCCTTATACCATTCATAAGACTGTCCTAGTGGCTTAGTTGGTAGTAGCTCTGCCTGCGAGGCCGAGGGTCGTGGGTTCGATCCCCACCCAGTGCAAATATTTGTGTGATGAATTCAAATGTTTGCACTGTGTCTGGGTGTTTCTATGTATAATAAGTATGTATTTAAAACTATATAAGTATTATATCAGCAATCTGGCTGCCATCACACAAGCTTTGCTTAGTTTGGGGTCAGATGGTGTTGTGCGCGAATTGTCTACCAATATTACCAATATATTACCAAATAAGCCCTTGTTTTCGATATATACGATTCGCTTTAGGTATTTCACAACATTTTTAGTGATTCACCACATGAAATATCATTCAAAACACAAAATTTAAGGCACAATCTTTGTTCAACAATATTTTCCATTGTAAAATCGCCGAGAACTCAAAACTATGACCAACAAAAAGTGTAGTTTAAAACAAATTAAATGACAGATCCCGCTCAAACTTTGCGCGCTAAATCAGTACAGTGCTACCAACATGCAGTAAAATTAGAACGACCTCTTTTACACGGGTGTTTTATTGACATATTTCCGATACTTCTTACACAGAGTAGTACATTACTCGAAACAGAAACTGTAGGACTATTTTCCAAGCTTGTTGAAGTGTCTGGTTCGCTTTACTTACTTACTTTACTTACTACATGGAATTTCAGATTGCAAGATGGTGCTCACTGCAGCTGAAAAAATGCACCGTTATCGTCAAAAATTAAAGATCATCCTGAAATATTTTTTTAATTGTTCTTATATTAGGCGTCATGTGAACTCAACTTTATGGGGTCCTGTTCGTTGTTAGCATGTCCTGTTACGAGACTGTACCCTAAACCTATGTTCCTAAAAAACTAATTTTATGTAAGAATGTTTAAAATATGTTTACATATTACTTAGAGAATAACGTATTTTATCAAAATACTAGAAACTAAAATTGGTCATTATCAGAACAGCCAAATTTGTGAATTTTATAAAAAAACTTTTAGTTTTCACTTCTGTCGTTCGTCCAGTCGTTAAAGTCAGTTTTATCTGCGGAAAATTTACTAGTGAGCTGAATTTTTTTACACACCTTTATTTATTTCGGCATTGTAATGAATATGTGAAAAATTGACATTGATATCTAGGCTGTGAATTGAGCTCAAACGTCACGTTCGTAAATGAAAGAAATCTTGGGGTGAACTACGGACCACAGCCATGGTCATGGCCGTGCCCTCTGGTTACACCCGCGTAGTTTCCAAACTGAGTTATCAAACTCTGAGTTATAAGTCAAAAATAAAAGAAAATTACTATGGAGGTACAGACTCCATCCGACAACAGATAATAAAAGTAAGTATGTTGACTATTCCAAGCGTCTTAGAAAGATCATTGGTTTAACTAAGCGAGCACAAAATAACTTCAAAATAAAACTATCAAATAACAAATCTAAAACAGCTTGGCAAATTATCAACACAAATAAATTAAATATGCCTAGGGAAAGTATCACCAAAATCAGACATAATAATATTGAAATAACTGATCCGACAAAGATAGCTAATGCATTTAATAATTGTTTTGTTGACAAAATAATGCCAATTCCAAATTCAGGTAAAAATATCACAATGAATATAAAAAAGAGCACGAATTCCATATTCATGGCTCCAAGTCTGCCCAGAGACGTAGAAAACATTATAAATGGCTTGAAAACACGAATAGTGTAGGTATTGACGAAATTTCGACTAAAGTAATAAAATCAGTAAGCAAGTTCATATGTGAACCTTTGAGCCATATACTAAATCTTTGTATTTCAACTGGAACGTTTCCTGAATCGTTGAAAACTACAATTATCAAACCGCTATTCAAAAAAGACAATAAACTGGCAATGGAGTGTTACGGACCAATAGCGCTAACATCAATATATTCTAAAATTTTTGAGAAATATATATACAATGAAATCAACAGTTATTTAGAAAAAAATAATATACTGTGCGACGAACAAAAAGGCTTCCGAAAAAATAAAACTATAAATTTGGCCATATTTGATTTCCTTAGTATAGTTTGACGTGTGTTGATAAAAGGTTCCCAGTTTGCGCTATTTTCTGTGATTTAACACAGGCCTTCGATTACGTAGATCATGGAATATTGACAGCCAAATTAGAAGCTTATGGAATTCGGGGAAACATTTTAAAATTGCTGAAGTCATACCTAACTGATAGAACCCAAGTTACGGAAATTAGTAGAATAAATATAAAAACTAAAATTGAAGAAGTATCACGATCTTGTAAACGCGTGGTAAAATATGGTGTTCCTCAGGGCAGCACCTTGGGTCCACTAGCATTTATAGGTTATATAAATGATTTTCCTAATGCCATATCTCATCCCATGACACTATTCGCTGATGACAGTACTATTACAATAACATGTAAAACTCTTGACACATACGAAGAAGACATCAATAAATCCTTGACATCAACTATTTCATATCTTGACAATAATAATCTTAGAATAAATTTGACAAAACAAATATAATGCATTTTAGACAAATGGGACGGGTACTTCAAATGTTAACGTTGAGTATGACAATAAAAAGATAAAAGAAGTGGAAGTAGCCAAATTCCTTGGAATAACTATAGATAGAAAACTAAATTGGAAACCACACATTGACAATCTCGCAAAAAGAATAAGTAGTCAAGCTTATGCTCTGAGACGTCTAACTCCTATTTTAAATACTGACTCCTTGCTTACAGCGTACTACGGGCTTGTAGAGTCTATCTTGCGATATGGTGTTATATTTTGGGGAAACTCAACAAATAACTATTCTGTTTAGAAGACAGAAGAGCTGTATTCGGGCCATGTTTAGACTTAAAAAAAGGGACAGTTGTAAACCGTACTTTTCGAAGCATAAAATTCTTACACTTCCGTGCCTATACATTTTGGAAACAGCTATATTTGTCAAAACAAACCGAGAGCGATTTCCCAGACTATCTGATTCTATTGTAGGAAATCGCCGCGACCAAGATAAAAGGAGTCTATATCGAGGCAAGACAACGCTAATGCAAAATAACATTGTATGTATGGGACCCATTATATACAATAAGATACCAAAGCCAATAAGGGAACTAAATACCAATCAATTTAGAAAAAACTTAAAGCATTGTTATCTCAGAAATGTTATTATACAATTAATGATTTTTAAGTGACAAATTCTAGACATAATGCAGTTAATATTGATTTCTTAATTATTATTTTTTCTTCTTATTTAATAATGACATTTGATTATTTGTTTGAAACATCTATTTTCGAGTATTTTTAGGTAATGTTTTAGTGTAACTGTGACATGCTTCTTTTAATTTTACCAGTTAACATTGAATGTAAATTAGTTCTTAGTTTGTACGAGCAGACTGCTACCTACCTGACATTTGTACGCCTAGCCGGCACAGCATGATATGGCAACACAAATTATTATTACACCTATGTGCACATATTTTGTACAAAACTCACTCATGTTGTATGCAAATAAATATATCTTTCTCTTTAAGTTTTCCCTTCTATCGCCAGTTCCCATGACCCAGCCCCTTTTGTTTCAGTAATCTGTGAACCCAGCGATGATTTTTGGAATACATAGAAAAAGTGGAGGAATTATTTATTGTCTTAAGCTACATACTAGAATGCGGATTTTAATACTTTAAAGTTATATAATATAGTATTTTGTACGTCTCAGTCAAGGCACAAATATTATTCGGTCGCAAATGTTTAAGGCAGATTTGTTATACAAACATAAACATGTTTTATAAATTAAATCTAACAATCAGAACCAACACGTATTTTGTATTGAATACTTCCTATTCAATTCACAAAGTATTTTATTTGTTTCCATAAAAGAAATTTAATGTAAAATAAGTACAATCACAAAACTAAATGCAAACACAAAATAGGTAAATGTAACTATCGCTTGTTTACGTAACCCCGCAGCTGTAGGTATAAATTTCAAATATACGGCTCAGTTAAATTACTATATAGATAATACTAGCTTTTACTCGCGACTTCGTCCGCGCCACATATTTATTAAAGTAATTGAGGCAGTATCTACTCGTATTTCTACTACTCGTACCATACAAATTCACGTTTCCTAATCAAATTCGATCTAAGTCAAAGTTTTATATTTATTAATAAATGTACAATTTACACGACAAATTAAAAAAAAAACTTTGTTCTCAAAAAATAATCAAAAACAGACTAATTTAAAATCATATTGGGACGGTCCACCAAATTTTATTAGAGTCTATTATTATGAGTAGATGTTAGTAGATAGTAGATCTGATTACATGAACGCAAATTTTAGTTTTTTTTTTTATATTTCAAAAACCGCCGCACTGATTTCGATAAAATTTATATGACCACCTCTGAAATAAATATAATCAACCAACCAAAAAAAAAAACAAGTTAAATTGATTCACAAATTGGAAATACAACTGCATTGATAACCTCCTCCTTTTTTGAAGTCGGTTAAAAATAGCATTCAAAGAGTGCAAAGATCCTTCCATGCACACTTTTACTCCTCATTTCCACTATTTTCAACTCTTTTTCTGTGATAAAAAGTCGCCGTTGTCCTTTCCTAAGTCTAGTCTATCTGTGCACCAAATTGTAACAAACTCTTTAAGTGGCTTAGGCGTTAGGCGTTAACGGACAGAGAGAGTTACTTTCATATATATAACTTCATATTAGAACAAAAATAACGAACCTATTAAACAAAGAAAAAATGATATACTATAGACAATAGTAGATACACGAATTAAATTTATTACCTACCTCTTGATTAAAAAACATATAAAAGTTCACAAACCTGCTTTAAAACTATTTGCACTTCATTTTATTTCAGCGAATACAAAAAAAGGGCTGGGTTTCCTATTATGAATGTAAGAACTTAAATAATTCATTATTTTTTTACCGACAATAAACAAACTTTAATACCAAGTACCTATAACTAACAATATGTATTTAACTTAAGAAAGTAATCAAAGCTAATAGACTTACTTAATACAATTTTTTAAAGTATTATTTTTTAAGACCAATGAAAAACAACACTAAATAACTATGTGCATAACAACAATAAAGAACTATATCACGAAAATACACACACAAAATAACACTAAACTATAAAATCACGAAAATACACCCGCAAACTAATTTTAAAATTAACAACGACAAACCAAAACCACCAAATTACAGCATCCAGATATACGATCAATAAATAATGACGAACAAAAAAAGCAATACAATGACACAACTAAAGAAAATAAGTACCTATTTAATTATCTAACCCAAAAACTTAAAGATACTAATTTCAAGTTATTTTAATAATCACAAAACCCTGCAACTAACTAACTATATCGAATTGTGATAATGTGATTAGAAAACAAAATGAAACATTTACATTTACACAATTTCACAAAATTATTTACACTTAATTACCGTAAATCCACAGAAAAGCCACTTATTACTTATTATGAATCTAACTTATTTACGTTTATAGAATTTTAAAACTCCTAAATTACCTATAATATTTAAGAACTCAGAAAATGGTTTAGAAAATGGGTTAAATTTGTAATTTTTTGACACTAATTAAAATCTTTATTTTAACATGAAAAAAGCAATATTTCTTTGAATAGACTTCCTACCTATTTTATTTAAAAGTATAACTTTTTAAGAAGATTGATAAGACAAAACACCTAGTAAAAATACACACGAAAATTGCTCATACAATTAACGACATTTAATAAAACCTATACTTAAGTACCAACAAATTGTATAGTATCCAAATGTACCTCTACGAACAAATAATAACGACGAATAAAATCAGCAAGCAGTAAAATCACCCAACTAAAGAAAATAATTACTCAACAATCTAACCCAAAAACCTAACTATTTTTTTTTAACTATTTATTTCACGTTTTTTTTAATAATAGTAAAATCGTGTAAATCGAATTGAATTCAATATTCAGTCAATATAAATGAATTTATAACGAAAAACCTCATATATCGGACGCGTGTGTCACAGTCGTCTGCCCTTACGTGTCTGCCCGTTCGGGTAAGCATACTTAGCGATATTTCCCCTCCCACGCCTAGCGGCGCGGCGCCACGCCCCGTCGCGCCGCGCGTGGCGCCGGCGGCGCGTCCTGCGATGTTCCGCGACGTTAATCAAAATCCCCTAATATAAGTATCCCCGTATAGTTAGAAATTAAAAAAATTCTGGAACAAACGTTTATCGACTCTATTTCAAGTGTCTAGATACAAAGTTTCATGGTTTTATCTTCAATAATATTGAACTTCCAGACTTTCACCCCCAATTCCACCCCCGTAGGTACAGTTCGAAACTACAAAACTGCTAAAACTTACATTTTATGGTTTCGTGTTAAATATCTAGACGTAAAGTTTCATAGTTCTTCAACAATGACGAAGTTTTCCATATAAACTTTCATCCCTTATTTTAACCCTTTCAACCCTTTTTTCGGAACAAAAAGTAGCCTATGTCCTTTCTCGGGATCTATTCTATCTATGTATCAAATTTCATCAAAATCCGTTGGTCGGTTTAGGCGGTAAAGACGGACAGACAGACAGACAGACAGACAGAGTTACTTTCGCATTTATAATATTAGTATGGATTACCGTGACACAGTATAAGACGCCCTGAGATCAGATAGAGTGACGATATACGAAAGGCGGCTGGTGGCGGTTGGAAAAGTAAAGGATAGGCTTGAGTGGCGTATTATGGAGAGGTATATCCAGCAATGGAAGAATATGATGATTGATGGCGATGATGCGTGTATTGAGAACGCGACGTGGCTTTATTTGTAGTGTGGTGGTCTAGCGGTGTACAGTCGTACATACCTCATTTCATGCATGTGGGGGTCCATAGCAGCGATGTGGTCTAGCTCGGGGATCTGCAACCAGAAGTGCGAGGGCGAGAAGACCTCGGCCACCAGCACCGGCAGGAGGGCGCCGGGCACCGCGCGCGCTTCCGGCACCGTCGGGATCGCGTCCAGCAGCTGCACGCAGTCCAGCGGGAACACGTCGAGGTCCTGCGCCGGAACGCAGAGCTGTCACGACTCATCACCACGCCACTCATTTACACCCATTCACTCTTAAACACGCGCTGTTACCATGACTCATGGACACCGAGATCCAATGTTGGCAGACCATCTCAATTTACCACCAAAATGTTCTTGATTAAAAATAGGTTTTAAGAAAAAGCCCTAAATAAATTATTATACAATGAGGACCATCTCTAATCCACCCAAAAAATATATTTTCAAAAAATAGAAAACATACAACTGATTAAATTGATTAACTCATGATATCCTTCGATGGTATTTCGGAAGCTCTAAACAAATGTCAAATAGAAGAAGACTACGTCAAAGTATTATAAAACATATATATGCCAGTAACGAAAGCTAAGTGAAGCTGATAAAAGACGCCCATGTATCCGGAGTCCGGAGGAGTCCGGCAAGGTGACCCAATCTCACTTAAATTAATTATAACAGTGCTACAACATGTTTTTGATGGGCTCGATAGGCAGTCTGAAAGGATATATGTAAACGGGGAAAGACTTTCTCATCATCGATTCGCGGAAGACATCGTTTTATTTTCCGAATCAAGTAAAGGATCAGAAAAAATGGCAAACACTTTGAGCAGAGAAAGCGAAAAATTGGGCTCAAAATGAACAAGAATAATAACAAACAGCCACACAAACCTTATAAATAATAATAATAAATATTGGTGGTAAGCTGTAGGTACTATGGCAGCCAGATAGCTGATATAATACT
This sequence comes from Ectropis grisescens, assembly GCA_017562165.1. NCBI lineage: Eukaryota > Metazoa > Arthropoda > Insecta > Lepidoptera > Geometridae > Ectropis > Ectropis grisescens. The sequence continues at coordinate 36,246,954 of CM029767.1, forward strand.
TACATAATATAAAGTTTTAAATACACATTTATACAAAGAAACCAAATCGAAATGGAAAGACATTTGAATATGACAAAATACTTGGTTAAGCAAATATCTTGTGGAGACCGCACAGCAAGTGACAACTAAAGTAAGAAATACTTGGTTAAGCAAATATCTTGTGGAGACCGCACAGCAAGTGACAACTAAAGTAAGAAATACTTAACTATCTAGACACACGGCAGTGTGCCAGCCAAGTTCATTCAAGTTAAACGGCGAGCATCATGTGTAATATTACACGAACCATTTGGAACTAATTTAGCCCTCCTCATAACTTAAAAACTATTGCGCATTTACTTGTGAATTTACTGACACATTAAGACTTGCTTGAACACAAAGCAAGAAATCATAAACTAGTAATTTTTATAAAATTGTATTTCCATGTGGACGTGGCGATAATTGACGGCTTACGGTCTTTGTTTAAATAAAATATGTGCTCGTGTAAACCTCTATCTATATAGATAGATGGACAAATATAAAACTCTTTATCGTGTCAAAACAAATTACAAAAATACACTTTGAATCCGACCATATTATGAGTCCGCCCCGGCTTCGCCCGTGGTACATTATATTATAGCATTAAACAGAGATCCCGTACATATCCAACGGTGAAAGAATGACTGAAATCGGTTCAGTCAATCCTGATATTTCGCTTTCAAACAAACAACCTCTTCAGCTACCTGCTACGCCACCAGTCGGAAATTAGTCGTACCAACTCAGATTTAGAAACAAATTTGATTAGCAAAGGTTTATATTCAGTGACGTTATCTTAGACACATGCGGTCATGTCAAAGCACGCTACGTAAATTCTCAAAAAGTTCCGTTTTTGTTACATTCTAGATTCATGCTCCCCTTCTATTAATAGTAGCGTTATGTTCTATAGCCTATAATAGCCACGGTAAACATAGCGTTCAAACAAACAAACAAACTCTTCAGCTTTATATTATTAGTATAGAAGTATAGATAATATAGATAATTGTGAAGTTCTTAAATGCGATTTATTTTTATTATTTCATATTAATTAAAATTAAGTTAAGTAAGTTCATATTACTTACTACAGTGCTCCGTAATGTTACCTGCATAGTTCTTGTTCCCGTTATTTTCCCGCAATAAAATGAACCTCTGTGCTATTCTAAAACTAAGCCAAAGTTAAAGTTAACGTAAAAAAAGCTAAAGATACAGCTGGTGTAGTCGGGAGAATGGTGACTGCCCACCCGGAGCCCTGGTGCGACTCCCACACGTGGACCACTGCCTGGTCGGACTCACGTGCGGAACTTAAAATAAGGAGAAACAAAACATAGTGAGAATGCCGGCATGTATCCATACTCTTTCTACGTCTTGTGTCACCTATCACCCACACTGGACCACTTGTGGATTATGGCCTGGATCTTTGTGAGAAGAGGCCTCGACTTCCAGCAATGATATTAATTTATTTTTCGCTTTTGAGTGCCTATTTGTGGTTTGAAGTCGGTTAAATTTTTTGTACGAAAATAGTTTATTTTACCCTTTTTAGTGCAAAATAAGTTTTTATTAACGCATTTACAAAAGTTATGAAACTCGAACCTGTCATTACGAAATTAGGTAATTTCGTATATTTATTTTCGTATATATTTATAAATCAAAACCTGTGTATAAATCAGTGATTATAATGACGATTTTAGGACGCTTATATCTAAATTACCGTTAGCTGAATGAATGTTTATGAAATTTGGAGCACATATTGATTTCCTGCAAGTCTCAATATGTAAGCAATTTCACAAGTAAAAAATGCGCAATAGTTTTTAAGTTATGAAGAGGACAAAAGAAGCTCCAAATGGTTCGTGTAATATTACACACGGTACGGCTCGCCAGTTTACTGGAATGAACTTGGCTGGCACACTGCCGTGTGTCTAGAGTGCATTATACTGACGCAGGTCAACAATTGATGACGACGCATTGCGTCGTGGCTCGGCGGGAACAGGAGCGGCATCGGCACGGGCGGCGGCACGGGCGGCGGAGCGCGCGCGCTGCGCAGCGGGCGCGGGGCCGCAGCAGGGGGGGGCGGGCGCGGGGCCGCAGCAGGCAGCGGGGGCGCGGCCATTGCCGTGTACAGCGGGTGCAGCGGGCGCGGGGCCACCGCAGTGTGCAGAAAGGGCGGGGCCACCGCAGTGTGCAGGAAGGGCGGGGCCACCACAGTGTGCAGGAAGGGCGGGGCCACCGCAGTGTGCAGGAAGGGCGGGGCCACCACAGTGTGCAGGAAGGGCGGGACCACCGCAGTGTGGAGGAAGGGCGGGGCCACCGCAGTGTACAGCGGGTGCAGCGGGCGCGGGGCCACTGCAGTGTGCAGGAAGCGCGCCCGCAGCACGCTATGCTGCTGTGTGTGTGTGAGTGTGCGCAGGGCGGGCTTAATGGGCAGCAGGAGCGGCGTGGCATCCGTGGGCACTGCGACTGGCGTGGCATCAGTGGCCAGCGCGAGCGGCGTGGCATCCGTGGGCACTGCGACTGGCGTGGCATCAGTGGCCAGCGCGAGCGGCGTGGCATCCGTGGGCACTGCGACTGGCGTGGCATCAGTGGCCAGCGCGAGCGGCGTGGCATCCGTGGGCACTGCGACTGGCGTGGCATCAGTGGCCAGCGCGAGCGGCGTGGCATCCGTGGGCACTGCGACTGGCGTGGCATCAGTGGCCAGCGCGAGCGGCGTGGCATCCGTGGGCACTGCGACTGGCGTGGCATCAGTGGCCAGCGCGAGCGGCGTGGCATCGGTGTGTATCGAGGGCGGCGCGAGGCGCATGCGCGTGCCCACGTCCCACATGCGCACGCCGGCACCCTCCCCCTGCGCCCGCGGCTCGCGGTCCGCCAGCAGCACGACCAGAAAGTTGGTGTAGGGCCGCTTCAGCAACGGCGGCAGGTCCCGATGGTACCGCTCTCTGTACAAAAAACTTTCAGTAGGGTAAATGTACCGGTTTGCCTACCGCTACCCCTTATCAGTCACTCCTCTTTTCTGATTTCACATTATTTGATTTACATGAACTTCCAATTTCGTATCCTCACAGCATCACAGAACATATTACTCACGGAGAAGAATGCCAACTCCATACTTCATGAAAAACTAGCGCCATCTATCTTTTTTTAATTTAAATTAGCCACTCCACAGACTCTGGGGTCCGTGACCTTTGTCATTACAATTATCTTTTTTTTTTTACAAATTTCTTGGATTAGGAGAAGAAAAGGAAAATAGGGGGGATGTTGTGAACATTTAATTCTAGTACTAGTCCGATTTCGTCTGTTGAGCCGATCACTACCGGTTGGGATTCCGATAGTAATCGACTCGACATCGTCTTTTGCTTAAGCCGCCTCCTCCCGGCGCAGAGCCTCCACTACGGCCGCGTTTCTGTCTTTTATGGCCATCTGTAGGTTGAACTCTCGGATGGTATTTGGTGATGCAGCTAACGCTCGCCGTACGAACCGACCGATGGCGTCGTCGGTGTCGTCAGCGTAGTATGTGAAGGTCCCCGTGTGCCGTGAGATTGCAACAACCGCATGGGGCACGCTCTCGTGCAGCTTCATGTTTACCTTAGTTTTAATTACGATGACCGACTCGTATGTCAATCCCTGAGCTTCATGGATGGTAAGGATGCGTGACCCGGTGCCCGACCCGTAACCCTGGTTTGTCAGGGTCTCCTTCTCCTCTTGAGTATACACTAAGAAGAGGGTGTTGGATTGGGTGCCGGGTATTTGCGCTCCCTTAAACCTTCTCTGCTCTAGAGACTTTATACGGGGTGCTGATGAGTACATACCTGAGTATATTTCCTCAGCGCATATGCGACATCCATCGGATTGCGATGTGTGCAGGGCAACTCCTGGCTGATCTTTGTTACCAGGTTCGGGCGGTGATACCTCATTTCGAAGAGATTTTCCCTATCGATGTAAGGTAACTGATTGACGTCTTCGATGAGGACGATTTCGCCTACACCAGACAGCCGTGAGACCATCACAATGGCTCCGAAATGGTTCATGAGAGCCTCATCCACCATGAGGCGGCTGAATTTCTCTTTTCGAAACCATTTACCAGAGCAGAAGCCATAGTTCGCACCCTGGTTTTGACCAGGTTTCCGATGCGGTGCGATAGCTTCTCTCTTAGATCTTTTGCTGCCTCAGTTGTTGTGGTGATGATAGCGTCCTTGTCCACATCGAAGTGACTAATCACCCATGTTGTCTTTGTATTCTTGTACCCACTGTATTCTTGGTACCTCCCAGTTTTCCCAATACGCTTTGACGTTTGAGTTCCCTCCAATGGAATTGGCCATCTCGAGGATCCTGTCGTCCAGCATAATCTTGGTGCATCGGGCGGTAACTACAATTGGGTCGTTTGGTGGTGTCGCATAAACGGGTCTTCCCGCGCGCTCTGTCTCTCACTCGTTCAGTGTCACGAAGCCATTTTCTGCACTGTAGGCTGCCATATACTGTCCTGTCATGGTTCCCTTGATGACCCGGGAAGTGACATTATTGTAAATGGCTGCTTCGGCCTCATCAAGTTTCGCCTTTAGGAGGCTTTCACTTCCTAGCTTATAGAACTGCATGATGTTTTCGCAGATCTTGAGGTTGACTAGTTTTGTTGCTCTCAGTGTGGCTATGAATTCGATGAAGGCGTTACGTGCATGACTTCGTGGCTCCGAAGCTGTGACATAGCGGGGCGGTTCAACCTGTCCCATGTCGGCTCTCGTTCGGGCTGTTTGTTGCTGTGAAGCTGCTTTAGGGGTCTTTGACGTTAAGGGGGGTGATGCATGGGGTGAGATTCGGAGCACGCTTTCTGCTGCAGTGTTGAAGGCAGTTACGAAGGCCGTGATGGTGCCTCGGCTGCCGCTTTGATTGGCTGCGGCTTTTTCCGCGGCTGCCCTCTGCTGCAATCTTTCGGAACCGGTTTGGTTAGTCGAACTAGGAACGGGTGTCCCCAGCTGTCTGTTGAATTTGTTAAGTCGTGCGAAGGGGCTCTGAGGAAGCTCAGATTTTCTCCCCTATCCTCGTATACGACAACCTCATGATGTTTAGAGGCCTCAATGCAACCCAGCCGGTCTGCGACTTTCGCTCTTGAGTATTCGATTGCCATCGCATCCACGCTTATCACTCGGGGGTTTTCACCTGCATTTCTGCTCAGATGTGCAAGCAGCGCACTTGCCTGCGTGAAAGGCGTCCGACCTTCCGAGTACTCTATTAGTGAAATCGTTTTGTTTCTCGATCGCACCAACCGAAATCGGTGGCCGTCTACCTCGCACACTGGCATAGCATCGAAGGTTTTCCGCTTCATTGTGACTTTGGCGGTACTCCCATTGAGCAGGCAAGACAATCCAGGAGACCAACGGACGCGTTTCCGTTCCCAGGCGAAGCAAAAGCCTATTCCGAATCTCTCTTTGTTGCTGTCCATGAAGAGAGCCACTCCGCGGATACGGATCCCTGCCTCTCCTCGGTCTGCGTTCTCCAGTAGTTGTTGGGCGGAGATGCACTTTGAGGAGTTTTCTTGAGTGGGACTGCGGGGGACTGCACTCGGCGTGGCATCCACGGACAGCGGGGTAGGGTGTGGTGGCAAAGGGGGGCGTGTGTTTGAAAGTGTGGAGTTTCTCTTGGCCGCTATGCGGAATGAACTCTCCATGAAGGCCAGGTCTGCTATCTGGTTCTGCCAAGACGTTTTGAAGATCCGAGATAACCAGCTTCCTGTCAATCATGGATTCGAGATCATGTCTTGCAGCCATGAATCGGGGACAATCGAATAGCACGTGCCACACTGTCTCGGATGTTTCAGAGTCACACTCGCATACAGGACTGCTCTTGAGCTTAAATCTGTACAGGTACAGCGCCATCTATCGGTTGCCCCCTTAAGACTTTTTCCAGGCTCAAGGCGGGAAATTTTAAAATCTTATCATTTGCGTAGGCGGGAAATTTCGAAATGTATTGTTTGCGTAGGCGGGCAAATTTCAAATTTCGTTGGAATATAAATATAATATGTAGTTTATGTACCACAAGGAACTACAGCCCAAATATAAACGAAACTTGTCTTGTTTATATTTATGGCCCGTAGCTCTATGTGGACCTGAACAAAAACATGTGATAAGTTTTAGTAAATTTATTTCAATTTATTTATTTTTACAATTTATAAAGATATTTGGACAATTTGGCCATTAGCAAAACATAAATAATTTTAAAAAGTTCCCTCAAAGAATCTCTAGTTTCTAAGTATGTAAACGGCATGACTTTCTCATATAAAATAACTTATAAAAAATCACATTCATAAACAAAAAAAAAATGATATGATAATGTAAAGAACAATAAAAAATGTTCCATGAGCCCATAAAATAGTTGCACATCTTACTGGTCAAAAAAGAGCAAAAAAATTGAATTCTGACATTAAAATGTGATGTTTACACCTTAATGAGACTTATCAGCCTGAGTCGCAGTCGCTTTTATATTATTTTCTTCAAACTCTGCCTTCTTCGATGGTCCTCTTTCTTGTTTGAAAAGGTTCAGCTTCTGAAAGTTAATTAACATTATAGATTTCATCATCACTTAGTTGAAAGTAATACATTTAATTGTTGTTATTGCAATGCAAGGGTTTAAGGGTCAATGTATCCAGATAAATATTACATGGCAGAGATATGTATCGCTCCTGTTATGGACAAGCATATTGCTCACTATCAGGCACAAGCCCCGCTCATCCTACCACTCTAAACTATTATAAATAAAAAGCCATGGATAGCATGTAATGAGATATTTATAGTGCTATTGAATAAGCACAATAGTAAAATGTTGAGATTATGAAACCTACACTAATTTCTTATTTTGTTACAACGTTGTTATTTTTCCTGATTAGTGTTTTATTTTTATATTGCTTCAGTATACCACCCTCATATTTTTTAAGCATTCTAGTAGTCACTTGCTTTATGTCAGCGGTCGCATTGTCATTTGTTTTGCGGATGGACCTGCATCAGTTTCAGTTGTAGTAACCACTGCCAGTATTCAAAATAATGCGTTTTCTACTAGCAGCGGCTGTCTGCTTTGTAGATGGCCTTGCTTCAGGTTCAGTGCTGTTTAGCATCTAAAATGAAACAGATTATAAACTATTTTACCAAGCATAACAAGGACTATATATATTATATCATGTTATCCTTTGAATATAATTAATATATTTATTTTACATCACATATTTACATATTTACCTTATCACAGTTTTCATATGGTCCAGCAGATCTTATGAGTTGTTTTCTATCATAAACAACATCAAGATGCTTTTTGTACAGTTGTTCTTGAAATGGGTTTGAAAACCATTCTTCTTAAGATAGCAATACATCGCCCCTCAACTCGCAACTGAAAACATAATTAAAAATGAACCCATATGTTTTAGTTTACACCTGTTTTTTAGAAAAAAAAATCGCAATTTTGCACTACATAGAAATTTTATTAACTGGGTACTTAGGTACCACATGCTTACCGTAGAGAATTCCTATTTCCAAGTGGAGAAGGCGATCTGCCACATTTTCTTTTCTCTTTCATAATGAAAAGCATCAGGAATACTTCGTTTAGAAAAAAAATAAAGAACGATGCAAACTTTTTACAACATAAAATCAAGAAGCCATGTTTTGTTTTTTTGTGACGATTTTAGAGATAAGTATTTAAGTAATGATAAAATAATCAATAATTCTGTTTATTGTTATTCTACTAATCGATTTATCTTGAGATTTATACACGTGATACTAATGTTATTGTTATTACACATTTTTTCAGTTGGGTCCAAATGATCTAATAATTAGGAACGGACAAAGTATTAAGTTGTAGATCAGCCAGAAACTAACTTTGTAGCAAACTGTTATTAAAAATACACACCTACGTGTTCAAACAGGATACAGGTTGTTACTTTACCAAATCTGATTTACAAGTTTAGATATAAATTCAAGATCGAGATTCACAACGCAATTTGATTGATCTCGACACGGAATCAAACCTCTCTGTCTTTGGCTGATCCGTTTGGAACCACAGAGACAAGGATTGTCATCCCGTGCCCGAATCGTTCGGGTTGCGTTGCGAATACACCAACCAGGGCATAAAAAGACAGAAAATAAATTAATGAAATGTTTTGCTCAACATCATCGTACTTCACATCCTGTTGGGACCCATTTCGAAAATATATATGACAAATAAACTGATATGTTTTAGATATTCATATTTTAATTTATTAAATCGTAACATATACATAGTTGATTTTAACTTCAATCTGCGTAGCATATGACCCTGTTAGGGCGCAGCAATACATTATTTATGTGGACTATTACAAGTTTAGTTAGAGACTTAGACATTATTCACATGTTTTGGTGCGGTTATGTTCTTATCCTCTCGGGCGTCCCGCCACCGTCTCACGGTGGACAGTTTTACCTCCGATAAGCGCCCGGTCACCGTTATACGGTGGTTTCGTAGTTGCGTCAAATTAAATTAAAACGAAATTCCAAAACAATCTTGGTCTCTTTCCAATGTATACTATATTGAAGCTAATGAAACGACTAACAGATCTAGTACACACACATGTTTAGTTTCTGGGTTTGGTAAAACAAACATTCAATTAAAGTAATCATTAGGTATTGACATATTGCTCTCAACTTTCAGTCCACTTTGAGGCGTGAATATGATATAATATATTATAATAATAAATAATAAAGCCCTTTTATTTCCAATCATCAGGAGTAATTTTACATACATGATCATTACCTACTTATAAACAAAAAACAAAATTTCACTATGATACCAAAATTCACTTTTTCTTTTTCTTCTTTGTTTTATCAATTTTCATTCTAATCACTGTCAAAACTTTCTTCATTTTCACTGATTGGAACCCCTTCTCGGGTTAGGCCTCCTCCAGCTTATTCCAGACCTCTCTATCCTTTGCTTTTGTTCTCCATTCGTTTCCTGCTATAGCTAGTATTTCATCTATCCATCTTTTTCTAGGGCGTCCTTTTCTTCTTTTTCCTGACGGCCCTTCCCATAGCGTCGTTCTTAAAGTCCACCTTTTATCCTTATATCTCGCCAAATGACCTGTCCACCGCCACTTCTGTTTTAAAGCAAAATGTAAGACGTCTACAATTTTCGTCTTTCGTCTTATGTGTTTGCTTTTTATTCTATGTATTCTTCTAATTTTTAGTATACTCCTTTCCATTACTTTTTGACAGGCCACTATTTTCGTTTTTACTTTCGTATTATACGTCCATGTTTGGCACCCATATGTAAGAGTTGGGAGTATACAAGTGTCCAAAACAGTCTTTTTTAATTGGAGGGGAAATTCACCTTTTAAAATTTCCTTTAAGGACCAAAACTTTTCCAACTTATATTAATACGCCGTTCAACTTCCTTTTCTACGTTTTTGTCTTCAAAAGATATTTGCTTTCCCAAGTAAATATATTCATTGACATATTCTAGTGTCTTTCCGTTTACATTTATGATGTTTTTGTGGCTGTTTGTTAATGTTTTGGTTTTATCCTTGTTCATTATGAGCCCTATTTTTTCGCTTTCTCTGCTCAAAGCATTTACCATTTCCTCGAACCCTTTACTTGATTCGGAAAATATAACGATGTCGTCCGCGAATCGAAGATGAGAAAGTCTTTCTCCGTTTACATATATCCTTCAGACTGCCAATCGAGCCCATCAAAACATGTTGTAGCACTGCTATAAATAGTTTAAGTGAGATTGGGTCACCTTGTCTGACTCCTCTGCAGATTGAGATAAGATATAATATATTACTATGTTGTAATTTGAATTTCTCGAGAAAAAAGTTTTTGTTAAGTAGCTAATGTTGTTTCTAATGCATGATTATATTATTTTCACAATAGTTTTGCTGCTACGAACGTGTTTTACAATATTTAGATTAGTCCGTGTCCCTACCCCAATTAAATCCTTACAAAAATTGTTTTAAATTTCCAAAAAATATTACATATTTTCGCTAAAATTATTTTTTTACTGGCAGAAAATATTATGAAGTATTGTTTTATGTTAAAAAACGAAATATGCAATGCTTTTATTAAAGGTGAAATATAAAAAAGCAATACGATGTTTGGCTCAACCGTAAGACGGTGGCTGGACGCCTCGTATTTTTAATTCAAAATAGCGGAGAAACACAAATTTATCGAAGAACAAAGAAGCTATGGAGTCCACTCCATAGCAGAGTGATGGTTCCATTTTGCTTTTTTATTGTGTTGTTTGTTATTTAAACATAATTTATTTGTGCCAAAAACCTTTGATTATTATTGATATTTAAAAAAATAATAATCTTACATATTATTATTGTTTATATGGCAATGTTAGATTAACTGTCGGCCAATTTCGCCATTTTCCATTTTCTAGGAGTTCATTAACAAATACAAATAAATAATATAATATACAAAACACCAATGGATTTATTACAAAAAATATTTTTAATACAAGATTAAAAATATTCGACGAAAGACGACTCTATGTAGTTTTTGTTCTAATTCTCACTTTTTTCCGAAAATTTGTCAATGTTTCTAATTGATTTATAATAAGTTTACAAAAGCATTAAAAAAATGTTTTAACTGAAATGGTTTGATATTTTCTTAAATTTTATACAAAACAACTCATATACAGAATCATCAAGCGGTTTATTTAATCGAACCTTATCTTTAAGAGCTATATTTTTTGTGTGATTTCTTTGTTTCGTAATATTTTTAGAGCTCTCACCACTTCAAACACACGATTTATTGCATAAAATAAACTCGTTAACAAGTGAAGCTTCGTAGGGAACCAAACAAAATATTTTAAGTGGACTATCGACGACAAAAAAGAACTTCGAGCTCGCATCTGTAGCAAAGATATATTGGCTATCACGGCCTACTTTTTAAACTTTTATTTATGATAAGTTTAATGTGAATACGATGACGATACTTATTTATATCAATAAAATAATTATTAAATTATAATGTAAGATTTTTTTTCTGCTTTTTTTACTTCAAAATTGATTTTAATTGTATTTTTTATGCAATCAAATATATTTTGTTTTTTGTAGATTTCTTAAGTAAAAATGGGTGCGTGTACTTATGTACGCGCGTGAGAAGTTATACTTCATGTGACTTTTTTTTTAAATAAGAAGTGACGAGACGACCAGGACATGTGTCTGATGGTAAGCAACATGCCTGCCACATAACAGCACAGTGACACGCAGCTATTGGAACATGAACAGTCCAAATCATTACCTAGCACTGCACTGCGCTCATCACCCAGAGATCTAAGATGTTATATCTGTAAGCCCTGTAATTTCTCTGGAAACATTGCCCTTCAAACTGGAACACAGTAATGTGTACACATTACTGCTTGGCGGTAGAATAACTGGCAAAGGTGTGGTACTTCCCCAGCCGGACTCTGCTAGGAGTCCTACCACTACTGTAGAATAACTGAAGCGATATTAGCATTATAATAACTTTCACTCCACTAATCATACTTCTATTGTAAATCAATAAAATTATTTGTGTATTATCTGTAATTTTATAATCAAAATCACTGTATTCCTAATTCCTATGTGTTCTTCCAGACTGTGTACTTATGTATGTTCCTAATTTCAACCCGAGCCGTTCAGACGTTACGACGTGATTGAGCAACAAACATCGAAATATCCACACATTGATATTTATAATGTTGGTAGAATTTTATTTATCATAGGTATAAGATCATGTCGAAACGATCAAATAAAGTTATTTTTAATGATAGTATGATTTGACCAGTATAAGCTGATATGTCTATTTCAAACTACGTCAAATTACTAAAAGTACAATGCACAATTTTTTTCACTAATATTCACACATAGTAAATAATATCAATCAAAATATTCAATTTAAATCACTACTGAATATAATTTATTAGCACATATATAATTCGCACTTGTATGAAACTCAAACACGTGTTGTGAATGTATAAACTAGAGACAGGTTGATAAATATTATAAATATGAAAACAGTGATCAGAGGTGACGAGCGTACCAACATGCGACTAATATCGAGGTTCAATTCCTATTTTGTTGGTAGCTTTTTTTTCGAGACTTAATGAGCGGTTAAGCAGACGGCTTCATACTGTTAATTTTGTGTCACAGGTGCGCGCGCATCTTAAAATTTCACTCTCATCATTTTTTCATAACACGCCTAAAGAAGTATAACTTCAATAACTTCAAAAACTTCTTTTGGCGCGCCAAGACAGATTTTTCGTGGGTTGTGAATTGAGCGTCACGCTCGAGTATGATAAGAAATTTTCAGGTGTACTCGGGATACTAGAGCGCGAAAGAAAATACAGTTAGTTAAGTGCCCTTGGCTGTTGTGTCCATAGGAGGCAGGGCCGAACTATACAAGTGTAAGAACTCACATGCTTGTATCCCGCGCGTGCTGGCGCGGCGCATGCTCCGACGGCTCCGACGGCTCCGACGGCTCCGGCGGCTCCGACGGCTCCGACGGCTCCGACGGCTCCGACGGCTCCGTCATCATAGTCGGGTTGCTTGGATCTCCCTGGAACTACGATTTAATAAATCATTAAAAACTCATCGATTCATTGAAACAAAAATACCGTACACTCCGCGAGGTATAAGCTGAGCTTTGCATTTGTGTGAGTGTACATGGATAGTGTAGGTGTGACAACCGGCCTTAGGCGCGGCGCCATTTTCGCCCGGTAAAAACCGGTTTAAACTGATTTTGGGTAACCGGCCTGAGGCGCGGCGCCATTCTGTCTCGCCGCGCTCCTGCCGCACTTCACCTCTTGTACAGACTGCAGCGTGACGTGTTTAATATTATTTTGTTTTTGTTTGATATAAGTGTTAGTAAAATGGATGCCAACACAAATAAGCGCAAAATACGGAAACCATTAAATAGCCAAGTAAAAGAAATTTTGTGTAATTTAAATAGCTATTTTAAAGACATGAACGATAAAGACATGTCAAGTGTGACTACATCAGCCCAATTGGTATCGACATCGACAGGAATTCCACTGTCAACTGTTAAAAGAGTCTTATTGGAAGGTAAACGTGTTTTGCAAGATGGAACCAAATTCAAATCTCCGAAAAAGACCAGATGCAGGAAAAATATAATAATCATTGATGATTTTGATAAAGCAGTAATCCGTAGAACAATTCATAATTTTCACATTACTGACAAAGAGGTGCCAACAATGAAAAGAATTCATGAAAAATTAAAGGCTGACATTAACTATCCAGGATCAATATGGTCATTGCGAAAAGAAGTATCTCTTTTAGGATTCAAATGGTCAAGGACAGAGAATAACAGAAAAATTTTAATGGAAAAGCATGAGATCCGTCACCTACGTATAACTTATTTACCTAAAATTTCCGAATACCGTATTCAGGGCAGGCCTATCGTTTATACCGATGAAACATATATTGACACCACTCACACTTCATCAAAATCATATTCAGATGGCAGCACTTCTGGTTTGAAGAAACCTATTTCTAAAGGAAATCGATTGATAATCGTTCATGCCGGCGGCGAGGACGGTTTCATACCAAATGCGCTGCTGATGTTTAAAGCTAATCAAAAAAGTGGTGATTATCATAACAATATGAATACAGAAAACTATACATATAAAATGGTTACAAACACAATTAATTCCCAATTTGAAGCCCAATAGCGTTCTTGTAGTTGACAACGCATCTTACCACAATTCGTTAAAAAATCCCACTCCCAACTCAAATAGTCGCAAACAAGATATGATTGACTGGCTCAAGTTACGCAATATCGATCACTCAATATCCATGCTTAAACCACAACTTTATCAATTGATACTGCATAATAAACAACGATTTATTGAATATAAAATTGACACCTTATTAAGAGAACATGGTCACAGCGTCCTTCGTCTACCATCCTATCACCCAGATTTCAATCCGATTGAAAATATATGGGCAATGATAAAAGAATACGTCGCGAAAAAAAAACGTGTCAATGAATATGGATACAATAATGAGGTTAGCAAATGAAAAAATTGAAAGTATCACTGTACAGGAATGGAAAAATGTTTGTGACCATGCAATAAAAGAAGAAAAAAGTTTCATGGATACGACGCCGTTATTGACAATATAACGGAAAGATTCATTATTAAAACAAACGACACATCAGACGAGAGTGAAAATGATAACGAGAGTGATAAAGAAAGTGACTATGGTGCAATGTCTGGTGTAGAAGATGTGTAGTTATTTTGTCTTTCAAATTGAATTTTTAGTAATAATCACACAATAATATGTACTCATCAGTCAAATACACAGCTGGACTTTATTTTATCAATTTAGTTTTATTTTATTTTAATATCTGACTCTGACTGTACTTTTGGTGGTCACTCACACTAATGCAAAGCTCAGCTAATAACTCGCGGACTGTACCTGTAGTACATAAATTGTAGAGCCTTTATTAACAAATCTACAACAAAAAAACTACGTTTAAAAAACCGACTTCAAATCCGCAACTAAGTACTCAAAAGCGAAAAATAAATCTATACTAATATTATAAAGCTGAAGAGTTTATTTGTTTGTTTGAACGCTAGGATCTCGGGAAGTACTGGTCCGAATTGAAAGATTATTTTTCGATTGGATAGTCCATTTATCGAGGAAGGCTATAAAGCTGTAGAAAATAACGCCACTATTAATTGAAGCGGAGCATGAATCAAGAATGTAACAAAACCGGGAAAAAATATTCCCATTTTAAGAGTTTTCGTACGTTTCGTGCTTTGACATGACACATGACAGCATGTGTCTAAGATTGCGTCATTGAATTTCAGTAATCTGTGCATTGAATATAAACCTTTGCTTATTAAATTTGTTTCTAAATCTGAGTTAGTACGACCAATTTCCGACAGGTGGCGTAGCAGGTACCTTAAGGGCGTGTGGGTCGTAATTTTGAATTTTTAAAACAACTTTAAGACCTTTAAAATTGTGTATTAAACTCTGAAAAAAAAATGTATTAGTTAAGGATCTAATCTAGTGCAATTCGCAGTCAATAACACGATTTAATGAATTTTACTTGATAGAAAAAATCCCAAAGTTACCCCTTTTCAAAAGTTTTTCAAGTTTATGACTAAACTAATTATTTTTTTACTAAATTTTGTACTCAACGAAAGCCACTAAAAAGCTATAGATGCATTCGCAGAGTTTGACTTGATAAAAAGTATCAGTTATTCACTATGTTTTAATATCTACCATATATATAGCGCGCCGTTCGGCAGGCCTGATCAGTCGCGTTTCGGCGCTCACGGACGACGGGCCTGTGCTTGATTTTGCAATTTTGACAACCAATAAATTTTAAATATTACGATCATAGTGCCACAGTATAACAATATCAGTAGGTATTACTAGTGAAGCACGCTATGATCTTGATTTTTGATACCGTTTTCATTGGAATTGCAAATAGACGCTGATACTAATTAGTACGCTGTTTACTTTATGTTGTAAACCAATAGGGGAGTCTGAAAAAACTGACGTCGATAACACATCAGTAAAAAAATCAATGCGGATGCAATGGAAAATAGATAAGTATCGGTAAAATATTCGTCCGTCAATCAGAGATCGGGATAAGGAAATAATGAGAGGGGAGAAATCCCCTGCGTAAATCCCCTAATATAAATGCAAGTTAGATATCATAAATGATACCAAACTTGCATTTATATGCCATTTAGGTAAATTCTTTGGTAGTAAGGTACTTAGTACTTGGAAGAAAAGTCCTCACATACAGATTTTACCACTTTGGAAGAATGTTAGAAACTTCAATACAATTTTTGAACACCTATCCATAGATACACGTATGGTTTTGATAGATTTATTTTTTATTTCTTTTCCAAGTTGGTGACACCACCAAAATTTATTGTTTTTCTTTTTTTGTATGAAAATGTTAATATTGCTCATAGAATACATGTACTTACCAAGTTTTAATAGTATACTTCTTATAGTTTCCGAGAAAAATGGCTGTCACATACGGATGGACAGACATAACGTATATTTTAAAATTTGTCTACCAATCCCTAAAAACCCAACTTCATTCATTTAAAACTTATTTAAAATGAAATTTAGACACTCGACCAAATTTGATAAGAAGCCTTTTAGGCAGTAAAATTACTCGTAGAATTTAACTCTGTACAAAATTTCCGATTCGTATTTTTTATTTAAGGTTTAGAATCATTTCCTGAACATAAAATTACAAAATAAAAACAAATCCAGGTGGAGCTTCAAGCGCCAGCTCGAAAAAAACGTTTTTGACCGATATTCCGAAAAAGTTATCAAGCCTATTATTGTAGAAAATAAAATTTCCCATCTTTTGTTGCCAGTTAACTTTTTTTTCGAACTTACCGATTACGATTTATTGTGTCCAATTTAATGATAACAATGTAAAAAATAAGATGTGAATTCTGTTCCCAGTAGCATAAACATGTCTCTTTTTACCGGAATGGAAGAAGGGTTATGTTTTTCGCGCGTATCTTTATGTTTGTAAAAATTTTATTTCCACATATCTTCCAAACGGCTGGATGGATTTTGGTAACTAAGATATTCTAAGACTAGTCTCATTCGCCAAAGTGTCCTTAGATAGTAGGTAATATTTTTTACGTATAGTTTTTTTTGTAGTCGGGGTTTTTAAATTAAAGTTATTCTATCATATTGCTCGTTGCTCGAATAAACAGCACCGTTCATCATCATGATTGAAGAGTTGAAGAGTTTGGTCTTCACTTTTGTAATAAGAACAACTAAGCTGTGAAACGCATTGCCAGCGTGGGTTTTTGTCGAAGGTTCGAGCCTTGGGGTTACGAGGTACACTGTGTTTGTTTCTATTAGAGAAGCAAGTTCCATCGTAGACCACATAATTTTCATCCACTATTATCGGCATCATCGCAACCATATCATTAAATGGGTTATAAATCGCAAACGGTAAGTTTTACAAACAAAGTTTACTAGCAACAAAAGATGCAAAATTTTATTTTCTACAATTTTTGTCAAAATATATAGTTTCCAAAATATCGACTAAAACAGTTTTTTTTTTCAATTGGCGTTTGAAGCTCTACCTGGATCATAGAAATTTCATTACGTTTCAGCACATTTTTTTAAAATTTTTGACGAACTTGTGAATTATTAGGAAACATTTTAAAAAGATGCATGAAATTGGAAAAGCCGTTCTCAACGTATAGTGTGACCAAAAAAGAAAAGGTTGAGTTTTGTATACCTACGAGTATAGATAAATTTAATAATTCTTCGTTTATATAGCAACAAAACTCTTATCATAAACAAACAACCATAAACAAATCTTGAACAAAAAATGAGTTTAAATTACATAGTCCAATATTTTAATGTTATTTCTGCACTGTGGCACCGATTGCGCGGTCGGTGACGGTCGCGAGAACAAGACAGCGTTAAATGCCTACTTTGACAGAAATACCTGGCCTTAAGAGGTTTTTTTGTTTGAAAGCGCTATTCTCAGGAATGAGTGAACCGATTTCAATCATTCTTTCACCGTTGGATATGTACGGAATCCCGCTGAGTGCTATATATGTACCACGGGCGAAGCCGGGGCGCACTTCTAGTTAATAATATAATAATATAGGTAATTGTTGTAAGCGCTATGCCTATTTTTGTGGTTTTGAGGTCGGTTTTTAACCCCCGACCAAAAAAAAGGGGTGTTATAAGTTTGACGTCGATGTCTGTCTGTCTGTCTGTCTGTCGGTCGGTCTGTCTGTCTGTCTGTCTGTCTGTCTGTGTGTGTGTCTGTCTGTGGCACCGTAGAGCTCAAACGGATGGACCGATTTCAATGCGGTTTTTTTTATTCGAAGGTTGATATCCGTGCGGATGTTCTTAGCTATGTTTGGTTAATATCGATTCAAGATGGCCGCCTCCACAAAATAGCGGACAAAATATTTCTTCACAACTTATCTCAATATGGGTATCAAATGAAAGGGCTTGACTAGTAGAATACAATACATAATAACAAATCTCAAATCCAAGATGGCCGCCACCACAAAATGGCGAATTACATTATTTTTTTCACTACTACCACAATATGGGTATCAAATGAAAGGGCTTGACTAGCAGAATGTTGTACAGATTACAAATCCGAGATCCGAGGTAGTCGGGGGTTAATCAAAATTTTTAATTTTGTTCTTGTTTATAGTTTTGTTAATAATGATTCAGCCCGTTAATATACATTCTACAGGTACCTACGACATTTTTGTATAGATCAATCGATGTTTTTTTTGTATTTTTAATGATTTATTTGTTTACTCTTACGTTTCTATAATAAGTTGTTCTGTTAAATACAATAGGTCACAGATTTCTAAACAGATGAAACCTTCGTGAACGACACTGTGAGGCCAGTAATTAGTTATGTATGCGTGACAGCTCTCACCGACGTTGTCAAATTACTCACGTTGGTGTGCGTGTAATGTTCCCAGTCTTAAGAAAAAAATCCCACTATTGTTGTCTTAACCCTTAATTCGATAACGGGTAATATACTTCTCGTTCAATGAAAAAAAATCTACACACGGAATGAGATCGTATTACTATGCTTTTATAAGCTATTTTGCTTCGTGAACTATCTAAGTACCTTGTCTAAAAATAACAACGCATCCACTACTTCAAAACTTAAGCAGTCGCCGGCGAGATGACGGGGAGGAAGGACGCGCTGCGCGGGCTTTCGGTAAATAATATTTATTTCTTGGTTTTCGCTGTTTTTTCTGTGTAATATCATTAAATCATAAAAATAGATTACTTGGCTAGGTATTGGTAAAGATCTAAGTAATTGGTTAGGTTTATTTTAGATTCTGTGAAGTCCCCAATTTGAAAGTCCAGTATACTTCCCGTCGCCAAATTATTAGTAAAGATACAACTTTATAGCATGTCCAGTATTCTTCCCCTTGTCAAAGTAGTAGAAAACTAAATAAATAATCGTCTGTCCAGTATTTTTCCCATTACCTTATCTTTAGAAAACAGACTTTTGTTAATTCTTGGAACAATATTATAGGGATCCGCTAATACAATGTTTATTTACTAACTACTTATTTCGTATTTTTTTGTTTTATCAGAGCTTCAAATCAAGAGGACACCGTATAATAGCATTAGTGCCCCCTGAGAACGCTTTTTCGGATATAGATAGCGGTTCTGAACCTGACAATGAAGAAGAATTTGCTCACAGATCTAGAGAATTGTCCTCTTCACCATGCCCATCCATAGATTCATGTATAGTGCGCATGAATTTGTTAGAAAGCTCTGAAAATGAAACACACAATAATTCTTTCAATGGCAGTGATGTGACTAATGTTGACTCAGATTTTTTAACCAATATAGCTAATGAAAACCATCAATCAGATAGCTGTCCTTATATCAGTGATAGCGGAATCAACCGTGTTTTAGAATTAGAAGAAACCTTTGACCATGGTCAACCTCCATTAACCCCAATTCTTAACAACGTGCTACCAACGACTGGTGATGTTAATTATAACGCTATACCCAGTTTCGCTTCATTATTGACAATTCCATCATCATGTTCTTCGTCCATTACAAGTCCATCGACATCGAGAATAACCAGACGAAAGAGAAAGTTACAAAATCGACCTGTGCAAAATGTCCAGACAAAAAAGACAAAAAAAACACTCATTGTAATGTACAAATGGAGGAAAGGGCAATTTCGACATAAGGCCGATCTTTCATCAAACGATTTTGTGTTTCAATTACCAAATATAGACTCCCGTTGGAGTTCTTTTACAAGTTTTCTCCCCCTGATATACTCGAAGACATAGTAAACAACACAAACTTATATTCCACACAAAGAACTGGAAAATGTATTCAGTTGACCATCGACGAGTTAAAAGATTTTCTCATGATTCTTCTTTTAATGGGAATAGTGAATATGCCATCCTACCTGGACTATTGGTCTGCAGAATTTAGATATCCACAAGTAGCTGACGTCATGCCGTTGAAGCGGTTCGAGCT
This sequence comes from Ectropis grisescens, assembly GCA_017562165.1. Classification (NCBI taxonomy): domain Eukaryota; kingdom Metazoa; phylum Arthropoda; class Insecta; order Lepidoptera; family Geometridae; genus Ectropis; species Ectropis grisescens. Next base: position 36,266,965 of record CM029767.1, read on the forward strand.
AATTCGGCGCAACATTCACTTTGTGGATAACGTTGATGCGGATGAGGACAGGTATTTCAAGATACGGCCTTTATTGAAAAAAATAAGGCAAAACTGTCTGGCTACAGAAGAAGAGATGAAATTCAGCATTGATGAGATGACAATACCATACAAAGGTTCCAAGGCCGGTAACCGTAAACAATACAACCCAATGAAACCTAACAAATGGGGGTTTAAAAACATAGTACGCGCTGGTGCCTCCGGAATAGTCTATGATTTTCTGTTGTACGGCGGCGATGATACTTTCAGATACATTGATTTCACAGAGGAAGAGAAGCAAATGACGCTAGGTGCTAAATTGGTATTAGCCCTTTGCAAGACTATTCAGACTCCAGGGTGTGCCGTTTACTTTGATAATTACTTTACTACGCTTGACTTGATTTGGTATTTACGTGAGCATTGCGGGATTTTCAGTCTAGGAACTATTCGACAAAACAGACTGAAAGGTTCTAGTAAACAGCTATTGAGTGATAAAGAACTAAAGAAAAAGGTAGAGGTTCTTTTAGCCAAGTAGTAGATAACGACAAAAGATTGTTATTGTCAAATGGTTTGACAACAAAGTTGTGACGTTGGCCTGCTCTTATGCCGATGCTTACCCGGTACGAGAAATTAAGAGATGGAGCAAAATACAGAAAAAGAAACTCAACGTCTCGTGTCCGCAGTTAGTCCAACATTACAATCAACATATGGGAGGCGTTGATTTGTGCGATATGTTGATAGCTCTATATAGAACGTCCTTCAAGACCCGACGTTGGTACATGAATATCTTTGGTCAAATGTTAGACATAGCGGTAAATAATGCTTGGCTGCTCTATAAGAGAAAATGCAACTCAAACAGCACGAAAAATATCAGCCTCAAAAAATTTAGACAGAGACTAGCAATCGAATTGAGACAAAAAGAAAGATCGACCGAAACTGAACCACCAAACTTAGTACCCAAAAAAACCTTGATTAAAACTCCGACTGCACCAAGACCTCCAGATTCTGTGCGTTACGATGGAAACAACCACTGGCCTGAATATATAACATATGGACGCTGTAAGTTTTGTAAGAACAATAAAACTAACATAAATTGTTCCAAATGCAAGCAAAGGTTGTGTTTAGTCGCTAAAAGAAATTGTTTTATAATTTTCACCATAAATGAGTAGGAAAACTTTTTAGAAAAACACAGCAGATTAATCTGCATTAATAGTTTATGACCCTAAAAGGCTGATTGTTTAATAATAAATATGTCTGTGATTTGAATTAGTTATAAGTTGATTGTTGATAGTAATGAATATTTTTTTAATTTGTTTAAAGTCGTGAGTAAAATCTCTTTAGTAGTAAGTTTTTGAAATTCCTTTTAGTGTTCTAAGCATGATTTCAAAGTTTATGTAACGATAAGTAACATTTTAATAAAAAAAATCCTATAGAACCACTAAATTATTTTATTCAGTCTCCTCGATAATGGGAAGTATGCAGCACATAGTTGGAGTGCAACAGTTTCTTAAATAGTTGGCAATGTCCAGTATTGTGGACGTAGGTTTTACAGGAAACTAAAACTGGTGAAATTTTTCAGGTATTTTTCATAGTGTCCTCTAACAGCTAAGAACTAAAATTAATAACGATTTTACAAATTTAATTCAAAAAAAAAATCCGTCGAATTAAGGGTTAAGCTTTGGAAATTTTCACGTATAATAAACACAAAACATTATTTTCAAATAATTTATTATTACACCGATATTATATAACGCAAGGATTTCTTGTTAATAACAAGAAATCTTATTTCTGTTTGATGAAGTTAAGAATTTGGATTTTACATGCAACCAAAAATCAACTTGAATCGCAAATATTAATTAGTATGATTTTCTCCCTTAGATAGTTTAAACAAAAACCAAAACAACCATCTTTACCACCAAAACTAGTTTTGATAAAATGCATATGGGCTACCTTTTATAGGGCCAAACAAACAAACAAAAAAAAAAAAAATAATCGTTTAAACGATTCACTAATGCTTCACTTTTTTTACAAAACCTCACTTTTAAACCAAGTAATCGTATAATATTCAAAAACTGCCACTATCAAATGATAATATTCTGAGACCTACTGCTGGCATTATATAACATTCTATTCTACTCGTATAATATTATTATAATGTAAGTGTATTATGTATTTTTGAAAACTCCACAGAACATACAAGTATTAAAAACTCGCTTCATAACTACAGTTTTCATCAACACTATTAGTAATTTTACTAACACTAGTAACGGCGTGGATCACTGCTAGGGATCAATTCACATTATATATAAAAACGTAGTAAAATAGGTCTTTAAATTGAATAATACTACCTACAAAACAAAAAATTATAATCTATATTTTACCTTCACTTCAGGAAAAACTATTTCAGTTTGCTATAGCCACACGTGTTCCTATTTGTTACCATAGTGAAATCGCCTAAATAACATAATAGCAGTAAAAATATTCAAACTTACCTATGAAATGATATTCCTCTTTCCTTTTTTTGTTTTTGGGAACAATGTTTGCAATGTTTGAATACACAAGACGGCATTATTTAAAACAAAACATAAAATCACACAGGATGAACACGTATGGACAGGCCCGTACAAGATAAAATTTGTGTCGTACTGACAGGAGTTTGTATTTGCTTTGGCCTCATATTACTAAAATAAAACCTTTTAAACTCCATAGTACACAGAAGTATTAAAAACTTGTTTCATAACTATAGTTTTCATCAACTCTATTAGTATTTTATTAACCCTAGTAACGGCGAGGATTTGTTCTTGGCATCGATTCACATTAAATTAGAAAAATGACGCTTGTAAAAATAGGGCTTAAAATTGAATTATACAATGTTCATCAATAATTTGGTCTACGAGTATCTTCAAAACAAAATTAGAATCTATATTTTACCTTAAATTCAGGGAAAATAATTTCAATTTAGTATAGCAACACTGACCTATTTTCGTTGAGGTGTTGTGTTTCTATTCATCAATCGAAATAAAATCGTCTAAATTATATAAATATCAGTAAAAAATATTCTAACTTTCCTATGAAATTTCCTTTTTTTATTTTTGGGAACAATGTTTGCAATGTTTGATGACACAAGACGGCATAATCTCAAACAAAACATAAAACACACGGGACTCCCGTACGAGACGGAAGTCAGTTTCGTACTGACTGGAGTTTGTATTTGCTTTGGCGTTTGATATTTGCTTTCCGGACCTAAGGATCTGTGTTCCGAACGTTCCATCTGCCTTTTGTTTTAGAAATCTGTGCAATAGGTATTTTCAAAATGACATCAGGTAAATTGATGTTTTATTGCATTTAAATAATAGATTACATCCAGGCTATTTATTATCACTAAATAACATGAACTGCGCGGGTGAAACCGCGGATACTGCTACTGACAATATTTTGACTATAATTATGTATACAGGCTGAATTAAAATTTCTTAAAAGCCGACAGCAAACTACAATTAATCGCTATATTAGATACTCATAGGGACAAATAACTAAAGTATAGAGTGCTAACACCACACTAAACACCCGGTGCGCGTCGTAGGCAGATGATGTATAGCTACATAGATATGTATGTTGGGGATTAGGGATGGGCACGCGGGCAACGCAAAATCAGTTTTGGCGATTGATGCAGGTTCAGCGCGGTACAAACATCTGTAAATATAATTATTTCGTGCGATAACATCTAAAATTTAAGTACCTAGGTATTTTAGTTTTATAGAGTTAGTGCCTGTGCAGGTTTAAATTTTTCTACATGCAACTTAAATTTGTACAATATTAAAATGTAAATATTTCACATAAAATGTGTATGATTGGATATGTATGTCAATAAAAAGCTGGTATTTCTCAAATTATTTTATTTTTACTTAAAGCTTAGGATATTAACTGACAAGCCATTAATTGGATTATAATGCCTACATTTGGCAATTATTACCAAAAAATTGCGTAAATAATTATTTCGTGCAATTAGTAGTTATTAGTATTATAATTTAATCCAATTACCTATTTATAAAAATAAGAAATGAATTTTTTATCTATAAATCAAATAATAATATTATGTTATGTTAATTAAATATTACTTGTCATTTTTACTGATCGCTAAAAGCGTAAGCTTGTTAAAAAGTCTTTTAGTTCTTGTGACATTTGACTTTCAAACTAAATATTTAACGCGTATTTCAAAGTACATATTTTTGAATCACCGCTCTAAGCAAATGCAGTAAATGATTGCTGCATGGTTCTTGTTAAAAAAAAGGAAAAATGTTCAGTGTTTTGAGTAGGTTTGTTCTTAAAATATTTTATACCTACTAAATTTGTAGGACCCTGTATTTTCCTTACAAAAGTGTACCTTTCATTGTCATTTTCATAAATTGAATTTTACAATATTATATACCTACTAAAATCTTCAAAATCAATTTAACTGTTAAGACGTGATGTCGTAACATTACATAATATTGTGTACTTCCAGTTTACTCCATAATACTTTCGCAAAACACATTTTGAAATCATTTATTAAAATATTATAAAATTTTGAGCATTAAAGTTACAAAAATCTGTTATATGTAGTTTTTTCTAGCCAACATTATATTGAATACAGAGTTGGTTACGTCCCATCTCTAATTACGCGGCGGGAGCGAGGTACGAGGGCAGTTCTGCGCGTGCCCGCCTCCCGAACGTCTCCTTCATCCTGTTCCCACTTCGTTGAGCGTGCTCTATAGTACTTATATGTACTCAATGGTTCTACTAGTCAAGCCCTTTCATTTGATACCCATATAAAGGGAGTTGTGAAAAAAAATGTATTTCGCCATTTTGTGGTAGCGGCCATCTTGTATTTATACTAGTCAAGCCCTTTCATGTGATACCCATATTGAGGTAGGTTGTGAAGAAATATTTTGTCCGCCATTTTGTGGAGGCGGCTATCTTAGATCGATATTAACCAAACATAGCTAAGAACATCCGCATGGATATTAACCTTCAAATAAATAAAACCGCATCGAAATCGGCCCATCCGTTTGAGCTCTACGGTGCCACAGACAGACAGACAGACATCGACGTCAAACTTATAACATCCCTTTTTTGGTCGGGGGTTAAAAAGATAGTACCTAATGGCACTTTACTCGTATGTGTTGTTGTAAAACAAAGTTTGTAAAGCAGGTGACCTAAGTAGATTACTAGCAATGCGAGCTGGTGTGACGACTGACTACGTAGCACCTAGTAATAGGTAAGGTTTCGTACTCGTAATGAAGTTTAATGCTTCAGCAAAACCGATGACCTATTTAATGCAATAATAAGGAAAAAGTTATCAAAACTCATTTTCAATTGTTCCACGCGCCACTTGTGATGGGATAATTGGTTTGTATCTGAAAACGAAATGACCTCGAAAGATTCTACGTACGTGTTGGTTTCCTCGCGATATTTTCACGATGTCCGTTTTAAGTTAGCGCCATTACCACTAGACCAGCCGTAAGCCGTAAAGTGCTAGGTAATGATTTGGCCTCTTTATGTCCCAATAGCTGCGTGTCACTGTGCTGTTATGGGCAGACATGTTGCTTACCATGAGGGGCATGTCCTGCTCGTCTTGTCACTCTATAGTATAAAAAATACAACATCAACTTTCGACAAACAAAATCTAATAACAGCGTACCGATAGTTCAACTCAGTTGTACGCGCGGTCCTATGTGTGCGTGGGCTTGTAAATATACAACTTTCATTCGTGTGGCAGTCGTCGCCTGACTGCTGCGTCACTGCCGCACGTATGAAAGTTGTATGTTTACAAGCCCACGCACACATAGGGCCGCGAGAACAACTGAGTTGAACAATCTGTACACGGAGAAGTTTTCCTTAAAAAAGGCACTGACCATAAAGCAATCAACGCAATGCGCTCTGAGGAACGCGAGCAGGTCTTGGCAGCCGAATTTGCCGGCCGGCACGGGCGCTCCCGTGCTGTTGAAGTATGCGCGTTCAAGCGAGAGCGCGTCCATCCCGCCGGGGCGCGACTGCACCAGCGCCTGGAGCACCGCCTTCAGATCGTTCAGTTCCTTGTCCATATTTCTTTCTGCAATATATTATTCTTTGGTAAGAAGCTATTGAAGAAGTTTCTGGGTGTCGCGAAATCGATTCCAGAAATAATTAGGCGTGCGTACAGGGGGTTGGTCTACCTCCTACAAAAAACGGCATTTGGGGCTTAAATTGCTCTCTCTTTTCTTTTCACTGTAATTATAGAGATAGCAACAGCCGAGCCAAAGTAGATAAGGCCGTAGAGGGCAGACCGTCTGGCGGTCCGCTAGTGTTTTGTATGAGTGACAGCGCCGCACACTCACTGCGCCTCTGCGACGGCGAGTGCGCGCCGCACACTCACTGCGCCTCTGCGACGGCGAGTGCGCGCCGCACACTCACTGCGCCTCTGCGACGGCGAGTGCGCGCCGGCCTTAGCCGCCGCAACTACCACGATACAACCGACAATCGATGATCAAAAAAGAAGTCAATAACAATATTAATTTCTTCTTCGATCCTAATCTAAATTTGTTCAGTTGTACCTATTGCATCTTTATGTACAGTAAAATATACACAAATCGAAGTTAGATTTAATCCGGTTATTTTATTAGTGTTTTAGCGGGAAAAATCAAAACTTCTCTATTATTGTATATTTACTCAAAATAAACTCTTATTTCTTACAAATATTTTATGGTGAACAAGCGCCAATCCTCAAAACAAAAATAATTCCGAAAAAATGTCAACATCCCCACTGCGCTCAGAATTAATGCCGTGTTTACACAAATAGATAATTAGTCATCAAGTCGAAGTCTCAATAGTTATATTTAGCCATCATAAAGCATTTCATTATAATTGCAGCTTAATAACACTAAATCTGCATTGTGACAGTTGCTTGTCAATAGTCGCTAGTCATCGCATTAGGATTCCCTGAGTCGCGATTCGCGATGACCAGTGCTCTCCGGGGAGCGGAAATAATATTATGCTGCATTGTTAGTCCGAACGTAAAATGAAAGTTAAACAAAACTATTGGAAAATTAATATTAATTAATAGTAATAAAATAAAATAAAAAATAGAAAATTCAATTAAAAACCCGAACCTTTACTGACTTATCCACATACACGCAGCATACATATACACACCATATATGTATATATACACAGCATGTGTACATGTGTGTGTGTTAGTTCTAGGAATGTTTGCAGAGCCCGCCTGGGGAAGTGCCACGGGCTTGCCAGTTATCCTACAACAAGTGTTGTCCAAACATCACTGTATTCCGGTTTGAAGGATTGCAATGTACGGTCGAATTGAGAAACCTCCTTTTTTGAAGTCGGTTAATAAAGTACAGGCCAAGGAGATAAGTCGTCTCATCATCTCTAGCTGACGCGCGCAGTAATAATAATTATAGTACATAATAAATGACAGTCGGTAATAATTTGGACCCTTCATGTTCCAATAGCTGCGTGACCATCAGGCACATGGCCTGCTCGTCCCGCCACTCTATATTTTAAATAAAAGTGGTCAAGTGCGAGTCGGACTCGCCCATGAAGGCTTCCGTAGCAGCAAGTAACATAGTATAGTTCTTGTAGTTCGTTGTTACTTTAATCAGTGTTTTAACAATAGTCAATTTATTACGTATTAATATAAAACTACTTACTAGATCTCATTCAAACCAATTTTCGTTGATAGTTTACATGATAATGTACATCATACACTTTTTTTTATTTTTGTCATTTTCTTATTTTAGAAGTTACACTTTTTACTACTTTGGAAGAGACCGTCGCGCTAACTATTCAGTTGAGAAAAAAAAAAGTTTGGAACATCAATATCATTTTTGATGACCTATCCATAGATATCTCACTCGTATGGTTTTGATAAAAAAAAAATTTGAGTTTCAGTGATAAGTATGGGACATCCCTAAAATTTTTAGTTTTTTTCTATCAAAATCTTAATGCGGTTTACAGATTACATCTACTTACCAAGTTTAAATAGGTAGTATAAGCTTTGTAGCTTCGGAGAAAAGTGGCTGTGACATACAGACAGACAGACATGACGAATCTATAAGGGTCTCGTATTTTGCCGATTGGCTAAAATCCTAAAAAATCCTAAAAAAATCCTAAAAAGTCTAAAACCCATTTAGAAAATGGAGGCAAATGCAGTAGGCTACTTACTCGTACATTTGTCTCTGTGTGAGTCAGTTTCAATCCTGGATTATTTTATGAACATTTTTGTGCGCCTTGTTTATTTCGTTTTCTGATTTTTTAATTATGAGTGAACTTTATGAATTGTATAATTGAACCACATTTTGAAGTAGCGGTCCACCCCAGCGTCGTCCGTGGTACATAATAGGTAAATATAACTACTGCATCCAACGACCATGTACATACCGAGTAGGACAGTGAACCAACAGTGAAATAATTTTTGGAATCGGTCCAATAATTCCTGCGATCAGCACTTGTAAACAAAAACATTTTAAACATTCTAATATTAGTATAGGTTCATCTTCATTTGACATTGTTATTTAATTGCTTATATTTTTGTTTGCATTTGTGAAATCCGAAAGAACCAAATAAAAGTGTTTGTTTAGGTACTGACCTATCAAATAAATAGTTATCAATTTCTACAACGTCCATAATGGAAGTTCAAAAGTAAAACAAAACAAATAAATGTTAGTATAGTAAATAGTCACCTTTATAGCACTGTTTAAAACACTAATTTATGTATTTCAGAAGTGAGCTCAGCGCGCGCTCACGCACTGATGCTAGGGCCACGACTGCGGCGCGCGCGCAGCCGCGCACGGCGCGGGCCGGTCCTACGTGACCAGCCTTGAGCCCTCGCAGACTAAAAGCGGCTCATTCTAAATTTATGTTGCTTGATAATAGCTGAAAATGTTATTGTTTCACAGGCATCGTTTTGTCAATCGATTATTATAAATTAAGGTTAAGCGCTTTGTCAAATATTGTGAGATCAATTATGTCACAATCTTTGACAAATTGACAATTTTTATTTAACTAATCTTAACTTTTGTGCAGTGTTATGAGCTTTTTAGTAACAAGTAAGTCCTTTTATTTATAGCGCAATGGGATATAGAAACAACGTAAGCCCAAGACTTTCCGAAGATCTATCTATTCCAAAAAAAAAAGGAACAAATAAAGTTGAGATTTGTTCAAGACTTCAAAAGTCTAAGTCTAGTCACTCGGTAAATTAATAAATCGTTTTATTAATTTACCGAGTGACTCAGTTTCATTTGATGTGCGACGCTGTATTCGAACGTCGCATTAGATCGACCCAGCGGCAACTTCCACTGTTGCGCAACATCGCAATGAGATCACAGTACACATAAGGACTTGTTTATCTCTCGGCGCTCGCGCCTGATCGGTATGAATAGAATTGACCGATTTACAACAATGTAAGGATGGTGTCGAGTTTCATTTGTATCGTGACGCGATATCATCGCTTTTTAACCCCCGACCCAAAAAAAGGGTGTTATAAGTTTGACGTCGATGTCCGTCTGTTTGCCTATGTAAGGAGCCGCAGCCTCAGAGCTCTTACGGATGGACCGATTTCGATGCCTTTTTTTATAAGAAGGTTAATTTTTGTGAGGTGGTTCTTTTGTTGTTGTTTGTTTAATATCGACTCAAGATGGCCGCCTCCACAAAATGGCGAACAAAATACTTCTTCACAACCTACCTCAATATGGGTATCAAATGAAAAGACTTGACTAGTAAAATATTATTTTATACACTATGACGAATTTTAAGCCCAAGATGGCCGCCACCACAAAATGGCGAAATACATTTCTTTTATCAGTGCTCCCTCAAAATGGGCTTGACTAGTAGAATGTTGTAGATACAGATTAGAAATCCGAGGTAATCGAGGGTAACTTAAAAAGGTTAATATTATTCTTGTTCATTTATGTCTGTCGATAAATATTATTTAAAGTGTTACGTTTTAAGCTATTGCATAGCTTTTACCGCGGGTCCTGAGATTTGGACTCTTCGTGTTTCAGTAGCTGCGTGTCCCTGTGCTGTTATGAGCAGGCTTGTTGCTTACCATCAGACACATGTCCTGCGCGTCTTGTCACTCTATTCTATAAAAAAAGAGTATAATAAACAATCACTTCAATAGACATTTAATAAACAATAACTCGATAGGTATTGACGTGTGTAGCCACAATGTTTACTATAGAACCCACACAGACCATTGATACAGGAATAGGATGTTCAGACTTTTATTTCTACATCACTCTGAATTAAAAATGTTGTCGGGGGTTACCCCGACTACCTCGGATTTGTTATCTGTACAACAATCTACTCTTTCATTTGATACCCATATTCATATTTATTTGTAAAACCGATTTACACGTCAACATTATCAATTATTACATAAACATTTCATAAACGACATTACTACATTAATAAAGCTTATGAACTTCCTAAATAATGAAAAATTAATATAATTAACATCACAAATATAGACCAAAATAAATAAGTTACACATGTAACTCAAGGAATTCTTTCACGTCATAAAACGAGAGCTCGACAAGCCAACGCTGCAGGCGATGTCTGTCCCATATTAAGGGAGTTGTGAAAAAGAAATGTATTTCGCCATTTTATGGAGGCGGCCATATTTAATCGGTATTATCCAAACATAGCTAAGAACATCCGCACGGAAATTAACTTTCAAATAAACGAACCGCATCGAAATCGGCCCACCCGTTTGAGCTGAGACAGACAGACAATATCTAGACAGACAGACAGACAGACACATATTGACGACAAAACAAAAAAGTGGTGTTATAAACACCACTTTTTTGGTCGGGGGTTAGTTGAAAACAACATCACACGTATCTGGATGGTAAAGACGTTCCTAGATTTGAACAGGTAGTCTAGTTTTTAATGTTTCGCTTAAAAAATCCTGTACATACATTTGCGAATAAAATTATTAGATTGTCTTTGTGGAAGTGATAAAAAGGTATAATATAACAACTATATACTTGTTAATACACCAATAAATAATGTTTCTCAGATGGAAACACTACATTACGTTATTCTAATACATATTGTGTAGTTTAAGAGAAGTCATCCATCACCATCAAATCACAAATATCCATAACATGCGTCTAACATTTTCATATCCCTATTATCCATTGGTATTGCGACTGAGCTACAAAACTCTTCGAGTGCATAATATGGTCACAGATAAGTAAATAGTTTCTACTACGTAACAGATGGATCATTCTAGAATACACTTGCAAGTACCTACGCGATAAGCGATAAGTCTTAGGGCCACAGCACACTAGCTACTTTTGACTGCGGCGATGGGCCGCTAGTTGCTTTTTAAAAGAGGTGAGTTAAAGTTTGACTTCAATGTCTGTCTGTCTGTGGCACCGTAGCTCTCAAACGCATGGACCGATTTCGATGCGTTTTTTAAAGCTAGTTTCTTTGCAGTGGTTTTTAGTGGCTGTATTTGGTTAATATTGATTTAAGACGGCGGCTTCCCCAATAGAACGTATTTAATATTTTTTTCACATATTGAGGGAGGTCCCTCAATATGGATCTCAACTGAAAAGGCTTGAGGACTACTCTAGATTTGAAATAAATTCAAAACTTTAAATTTTGTTTATGTGAGAAGCTAATTGCGTTTCGTAAGGTGGCCCAGCGTGTAAGCGCACTTGTCAGGCGCTGGTCGCAGTCACACAGACAAAGAAACACTACCAGCAGAAACTTGCCTTTAAACGTGTCGTTAATGCTGACAATGCTGTGACAAATAAAAACTGCGCATTCATGAATATTTAATGTTTTATTAATATCATATGTAAAAATTTCAAATCAAAAGAATTTCATTTGGCACGGTGCATGGCTGTCGTCTCCAGTAACCGTGAGTGGTTGTATGGCTGTCCGCTGCTGTTTGTACGGCTGTGTTACTTTATCTTGGAAGTTGCATTCATCATGTAAAATTGTTCAAAAATGTACATTAATTAGTTTTAGTAGGTTTATAATTTCCAGCATTTTGTTTGTATTAAACTCACTTTTGTTGTAAATATAAATATTAACTTGTTTTGTATTATAGTATAGTAATATGATGATTAAGTTTTAGTAATAGTTTTAAGGAAAATGTCACCTCGCCTCGCCTAACCTTGTTCTAGGCAATTTTCCTTTAAGTTGGTTGCCCGGAAGAGATTGCTCTCAGCAATAAGGCCGCCATTTGTGGCGCTAGTTCATAATTGTGTGTTACTGTATTTGTTTCCTGTTTTGTGTCACAATAAAGAGTTATCTACCTATATATCGATCTATCTATATGTATGAGAGAGCCTACGAGGGAAATCTACGCATACAATGCAACTTCATAAGAAGACGAGAGTGTGCTACTACAGGGAAATCTACGCATACAATGCAACTTCATAAGAAGACGAGAGTGTGCTACTACAGGGAAATCTACGCATACAATGCAACTTCATAAGAAGACGAGAGTGTGCTACTACAGGGAAATCTACGCATACAATGCAACTTCATAAGAAGACGAGAGTGTGCTACTACAGGGAAATCTACGCATACAATGCAACTTCATAAGAAGACGAGAGTGTGCTACTACAGGGAAATCTACGCATACAATGCAACTTCATAAGAAGACGAGAGTGTGCTACTACAGTTGTTGTGCGCTGTTCGTGGATTTCCGTAATATTGAATTGTGACGCTAAAATATAACATTGTGAAGAAGCTCCTAACCTAGCATAAATGAAAATCATTGAAAATTTTCACTCATGCTAGCACTGACCATTAACGCCCACGATTAGGATCCTATATGCCATGATAAGGCCTTCTTGATGTCGATGGGAAACTAGTGAATGTTTCCCCGACATGTATTATAATCAACTAGCGACCCACTCCAGCTTTGCACGAGTGCAATACTGATTCTGAAATAAGTAGCAATAAAGATAGTTTTTGTGGGTTATTGCTAAGAGAGGGGTAGACATATAATATTGCAGACTGTTTTTTAGAGCTTTTGAAGGGGTACAATATTTTGATTTAGCTCATAGGGTTCCGCCAGCGTTTACAATGTAAACTTAAAAATGTGTTTATTTATGACATTACATTGAAAACTATTAAAATTATCCGTGTTCCTCTGCTATCATGGACGTAAGGTAAAACTTGGTGTTTCTGGCCGGCGTTAGTAATTGGCCACTAGTTATTAAATCTGCACAAAATAAGAATTACATTCATGTTACATCGTCTGTGATCCTGGATTAGCATTAATTTATCTATAAATTTACACAACAATTCTACATTTTTACTGTACGCAACCTAGCGCCAAAATTACCGGCTATTTTCTGACACTCGGCGTGAGTGTCTTGACACGAAGTTTGGCGTCTGCAAACTTTTACGTGATGGTTGGTGGAATATTTGACTTTTAGGTATCTACACTCAGCAAATGCTTACAAATTATGTCTGTGGAATCGAATCAATGTTAAGGAACATACATTAATTTAAAGCTTCATATTACATAATTTTAGTAGTGTATTTAGCACGATTTTGAATAATTCGCCTCCTATGTCAGTTACTAGAAATACACCTAAAATGCTTGTATCTTCAAAAATAAGTATGTTTACAACTAGCACAAGGTAACCATTGCTGTGTAAAAAGGTCACTGAAATCAACCTACGTTTTTCAGTAACTGGCATAGGTGGCCAGCTGGGTGGCCAGTAATTAATAGTTTATTATATCTCTTGCAAGTAGTCTTAAAATATTAAACAAGGCAATACACAAAGCAAGCGGTAGATGATGCGCTTAATTTTATTAAAACCAACGAGGGCTCCATTAGACTGGCGCCAATAAAAAGTTTAAAGTGCCAAGAAGTATCCTTCAATTCAAAATTTAGAACCCCGATACGAAATGTAAGTCTGGACCTGATCCAGTGCTAACTGAGGCTGAAGAAAAATTTAGCAACTTCATTATACAGACGTCAAACCGCGGATTCCCGAGGAACAACTTGTTCTATGCAGCGACTAAACGCAGAGAGTCTTAAAACGCGATGCAGCATCGATGCCAGTGCCGGATTAAGCCAGCGCGGGGCCTGTAGCAATTTCTGTCAAGGGGCCCTTGGTTTGCTTAGGTTTAGTTATGCAAGATATTTTCGTTACACATTTACAGTCAGACAGACGTCGGAGCGCGGGGCCCCCAGTTTGCGCGAGGCCCGTAGCATTTGCTACTCTTGCTATATGACTAATCCGCCACTGATCGATGCAGACGCAAAATCGCCGACGCCGAAAGTAGTGTGTGTGCTGTGGCCTTTAATGCAAATGTGCAATATTAACCTAAATACTGTTTACCAGATATGCTGTAGTTATTATCACTATCTTCGTCTTCAAGTCTTAGAGTGCATGATCTTGCCTCTTGCTCTCTTAAGTACTTGTGTACGTTCTATATTCCACAAAGGTACCATACATATACTTACATAATTATTTGTATCTTGTATTCGGGTCAATGAATAATTTACTGGTACATACATCTTCGTATTAACAAGTTATACTCGTTCGTATGTTAAGTCGTATTTAGTTGGAAGTTCTATCCGCACCTGATAAAAAAAACATCGACTTTGTAAATTTACCAAAAACTCGTAGTTACGCACTCTGGTAAACGTGTCACAAACTACCCGGGAGATATTCATAATTACAAGCTTTTATTTAGTTTCACCTGTACAATGATTGTCTTTAGTATAATCTTACACAGTTAATTTTTTTTTTTGGGTACCGTCTGAACTGAAATTCGGCACACTTATGTAACTTGAATAATAATGGATTAATACTCGTATGGTACTACGGAGCTGGTCTGATGACGGAGCTTGAAAATGACCGTGGGAACTCGGTAATTAAGCGCCACAACCCCATCTAGTTTGGGCTCGTATGATTCGTCATCACTTTGGTGCTAGGTGGTAACCAGAGTCTGATGATGGAACCGGAAGTGGCCATAGGAACTCCATAGTTAAACGGCATAATCCCGACGAGATTGATTCGTCTTGATAAGTACTTTGGTGCTAGATGGTCACTAGGGTTTTACTCCGCAATTAAACTATATCTCTGTATATAAAAACGTTATGTTGGTTTGTGTACGCTTCAAAAACTCAAAAAGTTCTGCATCGATAGAGCTGAAATTTTAAAATGATGTATAATCTGCATTAGGGATTGTTTTTATTTAATTTTTGCATTACAATGTGCCACAGCGAAGCGTGGCGGGGTACAGGTAGTATAATATATATATTCGTGGACAGTTCACACACAACACCATCTGACTCCAAACTAAGCAAAGCTGTGGCGGCCAGATTTAATACTTATATAGTTTTATATACATATAAATGTAATATATAGAAACACACTCAGATACAGTACAGTTCCTAGCCCTGTATATTTTAAATGATAATCAGGGTCTGATGATGGAGCTGGAAGATTCCCATTAACTTTTTAGTTTGTTTAGGGTTCCGTACCCAAATGGCAAAAACAGCACCCTTATCGATCTGTCATGTCTGTCTGTTCGTCCGTATGCCACAGACACTCTTTTCCGGAACCATAAGTACTGTTGAAACTTGGTAAGTATATGTATACTGTGAACTGATAGTGTATTTCGACCCATCATCATCATCATCATCAGCCTGTACTTGTCCACTGCTGGACATAGGCCTCTCCCATGACACGCCACTAATCCCGACCCTCGGTCTTCCGTCTCCAACCGCCACCGCCACTGTTCGACCCACAGGAGGGTATTTTTATTGATTTTATTCTAAATGGAAAACAAACAGCATTACACAATCAAAAAATGTAGATGAATGGAAACACTGAAGCCAAATACAGTTTTCACTGAGAAAACAAACAGAAAGAAAAAATAGTTAATTCAGATAGAACAAAAGTAGCAACAAGTAGTAGGTAGGAAATTACAAAATAAATATAACTAAACAAAAATTAATGAAATTAATGGCTTACAGCAATTAAACGGTTAGCTTTAAGCCTGCGTTTTTTTATTTGTCCTTGGTTATATCAAATCCTATATACCTACAGTAACAAAATTAAAAACATTGATTTTCCCCCGACTATCTCGGGTTTGTATTCTGTACAATATTCTATTAGTGCAAACCCTTTCATTTGACACCCAGATTGTGGGAGTAGTGAATAGATAAATGTATTCCGACGTTTTGTCGAGTTTGGACTCGTTTGAATAACCTTGACAAGCACTCTTGTGCTACACAAACTTTTATTTCTATCAATATAAATTTCATAATTTAATGAAATGGTTGGTGGTGGGTTCGATTGTATTAAAAATGTATTTTCTTCTTTTTCAAGCATTTAAATAAAATCTAGTTAATAAAGAAGTTTATTATTTTTTGCCCTTTCTTGCGAAGTAATATTAGGAATACACTCTCAAAATGGGTAATCGCAGCCATTGCGGGCGCATATATCTCGGGCTTTACTTTCAATATACTTGAGCGTGGAATTTGCGTATAAACAGTAGATAAAGTTGTCTGTTTCTGCGATGCAACCTTGACCCACGCTCACAAGGCCGGCGCGAGTCAGCTGGTGCGCGGGTCATTGACCCCCGCTCACAAGGCCGGCGCGAGTCAGCTGGTGCGCGGGTCATTGACCCGCATAGTGCTCGCGCGTGACACCGGTCACAACCGAAGTAAAAGTATGTATTATACGTATGACTTTCTTACTAAACGCTTCTATTTTTTTTTAATAAAGAGTGACGAGACGAGCATGAGATGTGCCTGATGGTAAGCATGGCAGGTATGTACCTCATAACAGTACAGTGACACGCAGCCATTGGAACATGAATAGTCCAAATCATTATTTAGCATTGCACTGCGCTCGTCACCCAGAAATCTAAGATGTTATATCTCTAAGCCCTGTAATCTATCTGGAAACATTGCCCTTCAAAACGGAACACATTAATATCTGCACATTACTGCGGTAGAATAACTGGCAAAGGTGTGGTACTTCCCCAGGCAAAAAAATCAGAAACATTATCTGCTAGTCGCCCTTGCATTAGTATGTCTACCCGTGAGAACAACATGACTATTCATGTCATCTCTTAGCTGTTATATTGGTTTCTGAATACGACAAAATAAGAGTCTGATAGCTTCAAACATGAAATGGTTAATCGCAGCTATTGCGGCGCATATCGTACTGTGTATATCGGGGTTCACTAAAAATAACACTTGAGCGTGGAATATGTGTGAGTATAAAGTTGTCTGTTTCTGCGATGCAACCTTGACCTACACTCACAAGGCCGGCGCGAGTCAGCTGGTGCGCGGGTCATTGACCCCCGCGTACAAGGCCGGCGCGAGTCAGCCGGTGCGCGGGTCATTGACTCCCGCGTAATGCTCGCGCCGACACCGGCGACAACCGAAATAAAACTATGTTAACGGAAATAAAATAATTGAAATATAATGGGACGCTGGAATTATTTTCATAATCACGTAATCTCTGTTGATGAGTAGAAGTCTTACTTCCTAATTCATTTTAACCGAAGAAACAAAAAAAAAACATATATACGGTCGAATTGAGAAACCTCCTTTTTTGAAGTCGGTTAAAAAAAATGGCTGTCTGTAAAGTCGGATGGTTTGCAGACGATAGTTTAACATGAAAATGTTCTAACAAAACATTGATAGATGCAGCGCAAGCGCACAAGCGTAACGGGACATAACGGGACAATTTTTCGTGCACGCAGCCGGCCTCCATCGATTTATTAGACGACGTCACGTCAAAACCGAATTCAATTTAAAATTAAATTCAGGCATACCACCACATTGAAGTCATCGAAATAACGAAACTAAATTTTAGTTGTTTTTTGTTCACATTCCCAGCTAACAGCTACACGGATTTCGATAAAATGTATATATGGGGTCACCTCTGCACTACGATTTACCAAACAAAAAAAAGAACCATCAAATCTATGTATTTACAATTGTCGGCGCTATCGAGTAATATCCTCTTTTGTGGAAGTCGGTTAAAAATGAATGTACTTCCCTAACGTTCTTGTCATGATAGTAAGAAGTTCGTATAATTTTCGTAAATCGCCATGTACGTTCTCTACAAGTAATGACGCATCAGTTGGCTGTTTACTGGAGCGCTGTGACATAATACCTCTGTGCCAAATGAGATATCGACGCGACGCCAGCTCCGCCACAGACGAGAAATAGGTACAACGTACTGCGCTGCACAATTAAGCAATCTTGATAATATATCTCTATATTTATTGTTTTTTGACGTGACTACAACTAATAAATCGATGAACGCAGGCTGGATGCACGAAAAAGTGACCTATTATTACCCGTTACGTTAATTGTCCCGTTACGCTCATTGTACGCTTGCGCCGCATCTAGATCATGTTATGACGTCGTCACGTTAAACTATCGTCCGTTAACAAATCGATTATACAGACCACCAATTTTTTTCTTTTTATTTATTTGAAGTTTCAGTATTGTGTATGCTTTGAGTGTGCGATATGAATTGGTTCAGTGCCTATTTGTCGCCGTGAAATTGTAAAAACCGTCAGATTATAATTTAACGACGTCAGATTACAAACCTATCTGCCCTACCGTGAGATTATAATCTGACGCTTAAGGTACATTACAATTTGATGGTATCGACAATTTCACGGTGATAATCTGATAATAATTTGTAATTTCAGGTAACAAAGAAGACGATAAAAGAAACTTGTGTAGGTTTTGTGAAGTGTCAAATGGAATAAAAAGAGAGGAATAAATATAGAAGAAGAAAAAAGTAGAAGGATTGACACGTAAGGAGAAAAATATAATAACTAAACAAGTGCTAAATTCAAATGTTGATGGAAGCTCAGGGTAAAAACGACAAAAAAAAGATGGATGGATTCTATGAAGATGAACGACAAATAAATTGAAAAGATATATTAAAATATAATCAGGGAACAACAAGAAATTCGTGTGAAACATTTTTTTTCCTATTATGAGGAAACTTAACCTTCAAAAGGGCGTCCAAATTATTTTTTATACGAGGCCCCGCCAAGGCACGCTACGCCACTGGTCTCGGCTCTGGAATGTGTTGCCTGAGTGAGTTTTTCCCGATGAATACAATTTTGCGTCTCCAAGTTGAGACTGCACGTGAACTGGTATGCTGTTTACCAGCTACCTGGCCGCCATAGAACAAGCTTGGCTTAGTTTGGTCAGATGGTGTTGTGAGGGAATTGTCCACCAATGTTTATAAACTTGACAGACATAACCAGGTAACACGTTTGGAACTACGAAGCTAGCGGAGTGGTGCTTTTAATATTTTAGTCCATGTGTTTCAACGGCTACAGGGGTACTCTCTTATTGATTGTCAAAACTTAAGTAGACCCCAAAAATAGACAATACGAGCTCAGTAATCTCGAGGACCCATGTAGTTGATTTGAACCTTGTAACGTTACTTTTAAAGGTCACACCACAAAACCAGGAGACAAAACATCAGCTAAATCAAATCAAATCATCCCCTTAGACGGGTCAAGTAAAAACTGGCGCTAACAGCGAAGGAAAACATCGCGAGAAAACCAGCGAAATCTTTATGTGTACAATGTTTACCAAAGAAATCTTTCGTAGACATTATACACATAATGTTTACACATTATTACACCATCAATCTGTGGGAATTTTAATTGGGCTGTTTATGCTGATATCATAGTACTAGTAAGTGTCTATATGAACATCATGCAATTATGTAAGTATAATAATATTATATTAACAAAACAAAAAAATGAATGAACGCGATCACCAGCTCTTTTGTGATTCCCGATAGGAATCGTACGCAGGTACTCAGGTACTATTTGAAAACTTGTCGTCGTGACATCGAGCGACGCACACAGACGTGCTAACCTAATAACGTCCCGCCGCCCGCCGCCCGCCGCCCGCCGGTTACGCAACAGTAAAGCACAGTTTACACGAAGCCAGTAATGCTGGCGCTACTTCTGCAGGCAAGCCACCATTGGCCTGGCCTCTGTTGTGTAGACGAGACCAATTAATTCACGGATTTTTTTTCGGGTGTGTTCTTTTCAGTGGCTTGAAAAATAGACGGAAGCTCTATTCTCAAGTGACTACCAGTGAGACTGGCAGCCAGCGACGGCCTCGTATAAATTAGGCTTAAGTCACTCCCAACTTCAAATCCATATTTGACACAGAGTTCCCAGATGTATTGAATCCTTTTACTGTAAAGGCAATTGCTAAAATCTGTCATACAAGTTTTACAACTTGTATGCCTTATTCTTTTGAACTTAAGTTCTTTTTAGGATTCCGTAGCCAAATGACAAAATACGGGACCCTTATAGATTCATCATGTCCGTCTGTCTGTCCGTCCGTATGTCACAGCCACTTTTCTCCGAAACTATAAGAGCTATACCATTGAAACTTGGTAAGTCGATGTAATCTGCAAACCGCAGTAAGATTTTGATACAAAAAATAGAAATAAAACAAAAATTTTAGGGTGTTCCATACATAGAACTGAAACTCAATTTTTTTTATCAAACCCATACGTGTGGATCATCTATGGACAGGTCATCAAAAATGATATTGACGTTTCTAACTTTTTTTTCTAAACCGACTCGTATAATAAGAGAATGGCAAAAATAAAAAGTGTATGATGTACATTACCATGTAAACTATCAACGCAAATTGGTTTGAATGAGATCTAGTAAGTAGTTTTATTTTAATACGTCATAAATTAATTATTGTTAAAACACTGATTAAGGTAACATAACGAACTACAAGAACTTTTTTATTATGTTTCTTGCTGCTACGGAAGCCTTCATGGGCGAGTCCGACTCGCATTTGACCACTTTTATAACAAATATGAAAACCAGAAGGTTTTAGTAACGTTGTAATCCTACTGTTGTTTTATGGTTTTAAATGCGATGTAGAGGCGGAAAGGTGGCAGCTATAAAATTATGGATGATTTTCACATAAAACTTCTTTTTTAAAAGCACAAAGGATCGCACTTTTGTAGGAAGCGCCATCTTTCGGATTTGCGTTGAACTACGTTCGTAATATTGAACGTCGTCGCTTGGTGTTGACTTTGGTACTACAAAAGTCGTAGTCGCTGTAGGAGGTGGCGCAAGCCAAAGCCAGTATCGATCGTCGGCGCCGTAGTGATTCACCGGAGACCACACAGATAGCGTAGGAACCAGAATTTTTCAGAACACGGACTAATTAAATTAACAAATTAAATAAAATAGTTAGGCCCATTTCGTAGATCTAGGAATAAAAAATCATTCGTCCAACTATATCAGAGATGTTTTACTACCTGTTACTACTTTGATCAGTGGTGCCATCTCTGCATCAGTGTAGCCACCACCACCGGCAACGCTGATGTAGTGTGAATCAGAAGAAATTATAATTATTGCAGTTCTTGGAGGCCCAATAATTTTGATCCCTGTTGATAGATGGAGTCAGCCATCCGCTAAAACTAAAAATTGTTTATCACACTTAATAAAGCGACCAAAAGAGAATTGGACTCGGCCATGAAGGGTTCCGTAGCAGCAAATAACATAATACATAAGTTCTTGTAAAAACAAACGACTTACCGATCGAATTCAAACCAAAATTCGGTGGAAGTTTACATGGTAATGTACATCATACTGTTTTTGTAGTTTTCGCATTCTCTTACTATAGAAGTTACAGGGGGAGGGGCACATACTTTACCAATTTGGAAGAGTCTCTAGTGCAAATTATTCAGTATAGACAAAAATTATATTAGAAACTTGTACATCAGTTTAGAAGACCTATCCATAAACAAAGAAAATGTATAGGTTCGATAGACAAAAAAAATTAGTTCCATATATTCCCCAAAAATTTTTGTTTTTTATTTTTGTATCAATTCTGAATGCATACATTCTGAATTCAACAGTATAGCTTTTATAGTTTCTGAAAAAAGTGGCTGTGACATACGGATGGACAGACAGACAGACATGACGAATCTATAAGGGTTCCGTTTTTACGTTTTACGGAACCTTAAAACCTACATTTGAAAGTCGATTCATGTACTCTTTTTTTGGTATTTTGGCACAAGTTCACAAACCAAATTTTAGAATGGTGATTGAGGGGTCAGTTTGCAAATATCTGTTAGAAGATGCTGTTAGATTATAAAACACGAAATACGAAGTTCATGTCAATCGAATAGTTAGTGAGAAATCAGAAAATAGTCCTTTTGCATTCCTCATTAGTCATAATAATGTATGTCATAATAAAGTGGTCGATAAGGGGTAACAAATCGGTTCGTTTACCCTATGTGGCAGCAATTGACAATAACAGTATGCAGTGCCGGATTAAGCAACCGCGGGGCCTGTAACAAATTATTTTAAAAAGTCCTTGGTCTGCTATGGGTTATTGAGTATAAAGTGGTAAATATACAATTCAGTGCTCAATACGTTTATTTGTCATAATACTATCTATAAGGTACAAAGTTGTGGGTAATTAATAGTGTAGTAAATTACTGTAGGCACTGTTAGGGTCTGAAAAATACAAAAACCTGGTATAAGATTTCCTGGTAATTTAAAAGGAAACTAAATTGAAAACTGATGATCCTACACAAAATATTTTTTAGTTCAATACGTTTAGTTTTCGGTTAGTTTTTCAGTATCACCATTTACTCAGTGTCACTTCCCATTTCCCAACGGGTGGCTTTGAAAATAGTAAAAAATGGGAAAAAAGAAGAGTAGGATGACCCATTGTAGAACAAAGAGAATATGATACAAGTGAAACGGGGAATCTGAGGTCGGGAAGTGGAAAGGCCGTCCGATTTAAGGGTGAAAACAGCTTATCTCGATTTACAGAAGAACTACAAATCTTATGGAAATAAATTGTACTACTTGTACTTGTGTCATCGAGCATCTCGATCTTCCTCGCAAGCATTGCTCGCTGCTCGCTGACCTGTGTTGGTGATAAAAAGGTCTACAACTTTTGTTTCAAAATTTTTTTTTCAAATTCCCTGAATATTTCATATAACTAAGTAACTAATTAGTTTTTAATTTTTTTTCTTTCTCAAACAAAAACTATTTCCGATATTTATTTAAAAATTTACTTTTAAATCCCAAATACACTGTAATTTTTTTAATTTCATCGAACTTGTAATCTTAAATTGACTAAAACGCTCTACAAACGAGCCCTGAAATAATAAATACGAGGAGCCTCCATAGCACCATATGATTGGTGATTTATGATGCGATTAAGGGTCCTTCCCACTAGTTTTACGTAATTTCCTCCGATTTTAGACGTCGTGTTTAGAGGGTTTTAATATCGAAGGAGCACCTTAATTCTCAATCGAAAAATCTCGAATCAAAATATAACATTTTTCAATAAAGTAAGTTCCTACGCTTTTTGTTCGTTGAAATCTTTTCTTTCTGAGAATGTGCACTACTATGGCAAATGTACTCAGAGACGTAGAGAACCGAAACCCACATACATGATTGCGAGTTTTTTAATTTCGTTTAAAATGCATTTACATAGATTGTAGTTACTAGTAAATAAAATACTGTACTTTCTAACACAAACTAACAAGTTTGATACTTGTTGGGATGTTAAGTGGTTTAGGAACTTCTATATCATACATTGAAGCGAAGACAGGTATGTTTTGTTCTAAACTAATTGTAAACACTATACAGTATAACAATCACGAAAGACAAAAACGAGAATCTCGAAACTATTTTATTTTATTTACGATTGTTTAATGTTATTCTACAGAAAATCTACATGTTTTCCTAAATTTATGATGCGGAATCTCTTACACCAGTTATCATCCCAAGAACATCTATGCTCAAGTGACAAACATGTTAGTTTACATTTGAAGCACAATATATTGTAAAAAACATTATAAATGCGTTAAATATCAAATTAAAATAAAATCGATTTCCAATATTTTTCTTTTCTTTCCATTTTCTGTGAGAACATTTACATTAGTATTTAGTAGTACATATAAATTTTTACATTATCAGAAAGAAGAAATTTAAAGGAACAAAAAGCTCACTAACTTCTTTTTTTTTTAAATAAAAACGAGTGGAGCAGGACATGTGCCTGATGGTAAGAAACATGCCTGCCCATGACAGCACAGGGACGCGCAGCTATTAGAACAAAAAAATATGCAAATTTTCTTTAAATGACTAACGTTTTGACGTGAGATTATACACTTGAAAATTAAGGTACTTTTTCGATATTAAATCGATTTATACCAAATAAATAATTATTTTAATTAAAATAAATATTTGTATTTGAGACATAAAATTTTTTTTTTAACTAAATTTCGTGAATATAATTGTTTTTTTTTTGTATGAGGTTAAAATTAAAAACTTAGTTATTTGATTTTTTTCGCGTACATTTTGAGGTTACGTGAAAAAATCATTGAAATAAAAGTTGTAGATATTTTTATTACTAACTTACAACTTTATAGTACAATTTTTCCGTAGAACTTGTAGTTTTGCTAAATCGAGTTGCAGACAAAATTGACTTGTTCATTTGTTCGATTGCAGATTTTAAAAGAGCTGTATTATTTGAAATATGTGTATATGTTATGAATCATGTGTGTTTTTACATTATTATTATTTTCCATTATTATTATTTTGAACGTGACTGACATTTTGTTGAGTCGACATTTAATTTTTTATTTTGTGAAGACATTAATTCATGTAAGTTTCATTTAAGGCAATTCATGTTTTTTTTTAAATTAAGGCTTGACATACATATTGGCTTGACTGTGAATGTGTTAAGTACATAAATACATAAATTGAAATTTCCCGACCTCAAATCAGACCCATAAATTATTTGTCCTTTTGTCATATTATCTTCTTTTTACAATGGGTTTATCCTACTATTATTTCTTTAGGTTTCAGAAACTATCGAGACTGGTCTAATAAGGTCTAATAATAAACCTATCGTTAGTATAAAACACGCGTGAGACTCTCGCGTCTACAATTTAAACTTCTTTGGTTCTGGAAATAGTTTATTGAATGTATTGTACGTGGAAACTATCTTACTATTTCAGGACGAAATGGTTATGAAAACTTCAATCGGAGGAAATCTTTCTTGAAGTAATACAATATTTTTTTTAGTCATGACTTCTATAACGCAATATACTTCTATTCTAGAAAATAGATTTACAACATACATAAAAAAATACGCTCAGGCAAAGAAGGTGAGATGAGTGGGTTTAAATAACCAGCCCCTGCGACGGCGCTAGGCCCCAGCCAGCGCTAGGCCCCAGCCAGCGCTAGGCCCCAGCCAGCGCTAGGCCCCAGCCAGCGCTAGGCCCCAGCCAGCGCTAGGCCCCAGCCAGCGCTAGGCCCCAGCCAGCGCTGGGCCCCAGCCAGCCCCCCAGCCAGCGCTGGGCCCCAGCCAGCGCTAGGCCCCAGCCAGCGCTAGGCCCCAGCCAGCGCTAGTGTTGCCACGTGGCGTGGATAGTCCGGCGCTGGTAGTATCCGTCACACACTCTCAGACACACGCACGCTCAGACAAATGTGCAACTAAAAAAAACTACCTGTATTCAAAAATATAACGACAGTTTACTTACACGTAAAAGCAAAAGCTGAACATACATCGAAATTTTAGGCGACGTTGTAATAAAGTATAGTTTAGTTTTTCATCAGGCCATCTAACGACGACTGTACAAAGGATTCCGAATTCTTTTTAAATACAAATGTACGGATGTACCTATTAGATCGGGGAATACCGAAATCTTTAACACGAATGAAGGAAGCGCGAATAAGGAGCTTTTATCGACACGACAGTGACGGTATAATTATACATTACTGTGGTAAATGTAAAGACGTCGAATTTGAGTAGCACAAACAATTAAACCTATGGGCAAATGTTCTCAGAAAACGCATTCTGCACCGAAGTTGCCAATTTTTGCGTTTGTATAGATCAGGGCTTCCCAAACTTATTTTGTCTGACACCCACTTTGAGAATAAATTATTATTTATTCAATATAATATTTTTAATTAGCTCTCATTTCTCAAATACTTAAAAATAGCTATAACTACATAATAAATAAATAAATTATTATGAGCTATATTGATGGAAATTCATTCACTCTAAATGAGACTTTTACTAGCAAGAGTCAAATTGAGACCTGGCCCAGGGGGTAGTACTGACACAACGGACTACAAGCTTCTATACAACGCCCGAATTTTTTGCTGGGTCTCTTACCGTCCCAGTTTAGGCCTACAGCACCTACAAGGGGGTGTATCGCCCACTTTGGGATAGGCTGGCATAGATTCAAAAGCGCGTAAAACGAGATACAAACGTGTGCTTGAAGCGCGTTCGAAACTCGTTTGAAGCGCGTACAAAGGGGCGGAGGAGGGGCAGAGGAGGGCCGTCATTGTACAAAAGGTGAGAAGTATTTGGCCTGGTCTGTGTAGGTGTAAGGTGAGGGGGAGGGGTTCACAGGGGGCATGACACCCAAAAATCGTATAAGTTACATTAAAAATAAAATAAAACAATATAACTAACGGTACATAGACTAATACGCGGGTAAATCGTGACGCGCTACTAGTAAAGTATTTTTCACTCGATTTATTTATGTATCATAAAAATATGAGGCTGCGTACTGGTGACCCCCAACAAAATTCGGGGCTGGGACCGCGCCGGACTCTGTGTGAGCTCCACGGCATCCGTTTAGCCCATACAATAGAGCACTGCCGTCGCCTGCCCCTCGTACCACTGCCGCCCTGCGTTGAGTCCGCCCCGTGGGCACAGACTCCCCCCACAGTGCGCGCGCGCAGCCGATAACACGCTCACTCCTGCGTCCACGCCCGAGTGTAAGGAGCTCCGGCCGCGCGCAGTTAGCCCGGATTCGGATGCGGCCCCGTCGTGCGAGTCCCGCACAACTCGCCGCCTCCTCTTGCTCTCCTGTTTCGCGGACGCGGCGGAAGCAGAGCCCAGCCCTGTCCTGCACCACGCACCCCCATGCGAGTCTGCGCGCTTCGCGTCCCGCCTCCAGAGCTAATGGCGAATGGTGAATGAATGCAGTGACTTCTTACAAGTGTACTCTGAAGTGCTGTGCCCTGCCTGTGTCTATGTTGAGTATGTTATCTCACGCCACTTTAACAGTCGGACGCTCATATTTGCAAACTAGGTTGTTTGCAAACTTTACCATCTGAGCGTTTATCTTATCAGGTCAGTGCACTGTGTTTGTTTTGAAAAGTGAATAACAACAACTATGAGTGGAATGAGCTCCTCGACATCCTCCGGGACCGAAGAGGAGAGAGAGGAGCAGCAGGAACACTCCCCGCCCCACACCACCACCCCCGTTCTCCCGGTCAAGACACCGACCGGAGAAATATCCGAGCTCCAAAACGGCGAGCCGGCGCTCGCTATCCCGTCCCGTAAAAAATCGGAACTGGAGAAGATAGCTGAGGAACTAGTATTCCTGAAGCAACAATGCAAATCCCGAAGAGCCTCCAGCCATACATTGTGTGCCGGCAATGCCGCCGGCCGAAAAATGAACCAACATATAAATAGTCGGGTCAAGCACTCACGCGACCCGTCCCCACCAATCCTGAATAAGCACCAAAAGGTCAGCTGGGACCAACCGGTGAGTAATAATACGAAGAGGGAATACTTCGAAACGTCCCCTCCCCCGCGCGACAACAGGCCCCCACCGATACCAATCTTCAGGATAGTGTCGGGGACGAGAACAGCTGTCCTGTCGAGGTGGACGCTCACACCGTTATTGCCCGAACCAACACCAACTCCCGTCACCGAAATGCCGGCGACCACCGGTGGAGAGGCGAACTATACACCGCTGACCTGCGCCGCGCTCGCGATGCACGACATGGCGACCTCCGCCGAGGCGGCGAACTCCGCCGGGGGCGGCTTCTCCTGGGCCGGCAACCTCCACCGATACGGCGTCCTCTTCCGGGTCGAGGACCCCTGCCGGAACGGAAAATTAGCCGGGACGGCAACCCCAGCCGGTCAGGCTCAGCCGGGTCGGCGTTCTACCACCTCCACCGGGCCCGAGTTCTACGCCGAACTGCGGTTTTTGGAATAATGAACTCAGTTTGATACATTTTAGGAGGAAATATGACAATGTTATCTCCCTTTAGCATACCTCCAAGCCTTATTTTTACCCGCATGTTACATCACAGTCGCATCGCTGCAAAAAATGCGCACAGCGCAATGTCGGCAACAAGTAAACAGCCGCGCGCTCGGCTGTGGAACCTGATCTCTCTTTAGAGCACGTATTTACAGCTTCGTTGTATCGCAGCCCGATAACGTTATAATTTGCGCTTCACAGAGCGTATTGATAAGTTCTTTATAGCTATGTAGTATAGTGTATTGGCAAATTAAGCCTGCATAGTATGTAGTTTTTTTTAATTTGTACTGAATGATATATACCCTGTATGTACCTCTTCTTCCTCCATCGGTATGACGATGCCCCTTTTTAGGTTTAGTGCCAAATGTTTAGTTGTAGGCCTGACGTATGTTAGGGATGGTGTTTCTTGATTAACTTGTGGAACTGACACAACTCGAGTCAGTTCAAAAGGTTCGATAGTTTTACTTTAAATATTCAAATACACATTCTCCCTAACACAGGTACAGGTACTCATATTATTACATAAGTTGCATGTTTTTGTAACCTTAATCTACACTTCTACACTAATACTTAATACTTAATAAATCATAAAGTGGAAAGATTTGATTGTTTGTTTGTTTGTTTGCATCGAATAGGCTCCGAAACTACTGGACCGATTTAAAAAAATTATTTCACTGTTATAATCCCACATAATCTGCGTTGAACATAGGGTATATATTTTATTCAAAAAAGTTAGTATGAAAACTTTGATAATGGAATCCAAGGTTGGGAATTTTTTCCAAACAAGGTAAAGTGTAAGATCCCGCTATACAACGACCTTCACCGAGCTGTTTATTGGATGAAAAGTGTTTTATATGTAATTTAATATGTCAACAAATATATTGCAAATGGGTTGCCTAAAAAATTTCAGGCGAGAATATGGTTAATTATCAATTAAAAATGTTTTTTTTTTAAATAATTCACTTAACCCTTAAATTGATAACGTGATACGGGTAAGACGTTGGCTTTGAAAAATTCTAGTGACTTTATTTTTAAGAAATTCTATTATTTTCCTACGTAAATAGGTTGGTAACATTATTTTTGGTAGAATGATGTTTTCGTAAGACAACATCTTTACCAGCTGTGCTATTTTCCAAGATCGCTCCGAAGCGGCCCGCTGCGTTTGCGCCACGGGTAAGTTTGTTTATTATTTTTGGGGTATTGCTGTGTGAAATTGGTGGTTGATTGGCTTTATATGAGTCAGAAATATCATAAATAATAACAATGAGCAGTTTTTGTGTAACTATATTGCATAGCAGTAATTTTATGAGCTTGATTGTTTGTATGTACTACGGGTATCACATTGCCAATAATTGAGTAAAACACTATAAATAAGCTTTGTCATACCCGTAGTACATTGCCAAGAGTCTTATGACATTTTGCCTATTCTTTTTTTTCATTATAAGTACCTATGTTGTGTTTTTGGTGTTTGTATAGCATGTCTTTTTTTCGTTTGCTACAGTGCTTGAATCTGACCCGTTCACACAAGATCTTGGCTTTAGTCCCTGTAGAAAATGCTTGCTCCGGTGACAGTTCCGCTTCTGATGACTAGCAAGTATATCTGTTTCTAATATTGATTATTCCTGTATCCATGACGTACCTTGTATAACTAACATGTTGTAATGGTGAATAAATGATCTGAATCTGAGCTAGATTGCACACCACCAACGCCGTCATATGTCAGTTCCGATTGACCTTTCTTGGACTCCTCTTTTGAACGCCTGAACATCCTGCAGACTGACTCTGA
The DNA here is from genome assembly GCA_017562165.1 of Ectropis grisescens. Lineage (NCBI taxonomy): Eukaryota > Metazoa > Arthropoda > Insecta > Lepidoptera > Geometridae > Ectropis > Ectropis grisescens. The sequence goes on from CM029767.1 coordinate 36,296,872, forward strand.
TAATGATTCTGATCGCACTAACCTTGGTAATACGCTAGTGGCGTATACCAGTATTTTAAGAGGTGTTCCCTTCTCCTTCAACTAACAATTATGACGCAATACCTACACTTAACTCTATTCAAAGTTTGCCTCCAGCGTCGGTGGAACCACCCTCTTCTTTTTTATACCTTCTTTACACCAGATATAGTTGAAGACTTTGTTCACAACACAAATTTATACTTGGATATTAATCGAATATTATATTACGCAACTATTGGATATGTGCATCAACAACGGATGGATATTGTACAAACGAGATGGGAGACAGAAAATCTCTTTGAAGGAATTTCGACTAGAATTGTTTGAATCACTGTGTCGTGCCAACAAGAGTCTAAAGTCTCAAGATAGTATGGACAAGATAGAAGATGAAAGGAAGATCCAAAATCCTACTACCTCAAGATCCTGAAGATCCATTTCCCTGATCCTATTGTCAAGCAATCTCGCTGTCGATTTTGCAAAGCAGGAAAAACTAAGGTATATTGCATAAAGTTCAATATGCATCTGTGTTTCTCAACTGGTGATAATAAAAGGAACTGTTTCCGTGAATTTTATACCAAATAAAGTGATTTTATGTAACTAATAAAATATATTTTGGACCATGGTATTTTATTCACAACACGGCAATGTCATACCTGTAGTACAAACAAAAACATTAGGACTTTGTTAAGTAGTTGGCAACGTCATACCTGTAGCACATAGGATTTCGCGAAAACTATGAAAGTTGGATTTTTTTCTAATATTTTTTGTGTGCTCTTAGGACTACAATTAAACAGGATAAAACCTTATACAAACATATTTCACAAAAAAAATGTTTTGCCAATTTAAGGGCTAAATTGATTGAATTACAGAAAAAAACTATATAACATAACTTATTATTTTGGCTTTACTCAGTGCTTACGAAATCTCATGCAAATATTATCAAACAATAAAAAGTTTTACACAAACTTTCATCTATACTAATATTATAAAGCTGAAGAGTTTGTCTGTTTGTTTGTTTGCTTGAACGCTAGGATCTCGGGAAGTACTGGTCCGAATTGAAAGATTATTTTTCTATTGGATAGTCCATTTATCGAGGAAGGCTTTAGGCTATAGAAAATACCTCTACTATTAATTGAAGCGGAGCATGAAACAAGAATGTAACAAAATCGGGAAAAAATATTCCCCTTTTGAGAGTTTTCGAACGTTTCGTGCTTTGACATGACACATGACAGCATGTGTCAAAGATTGCGTCATTGAATTTCAGTAATCTGTGCCTTGAATATAAACCTTTGCTAATTTTTATTTCTAAATCTGAGTTGGTACTACCAATTTCCGACAGGTGGCGTAACAGGTTGCTGAAGAGGTTTTTTGTTTGAAATCGATATTCTCAGGAATGAGTGAACCGATTTCAGTAATTCTTTCACCGTTGGATATGTACGGGATCCCGCTGAGTGCTATATAATATACCACGGGCGAAGCCGGGGCGGGCATCTAGACCTTTATACGATTACCTTATACTTAGACGTGCCATTCAAAAGTTATCACGAGTGTAGGAATTATCAAAATTGAAATGTAGTAACCAGCGCGCAGCGTTCTACGCCAGTCGAACGACTTGATTTACAACACCACATGTACGTGTCAAACTTGACCAACGCTTTCTATATGTGTAAATTAATGTAATATCATATTTTGCAGGGTGGTCCCCATGAGGGATATAGCACATGCAGCCCAGTAACTGTTCCCACTGCTGGGACTCGGGCCTTCTCTCGCAAGACAAGAGTCTAGGCCAGGGGTCGGCAAGTAGTTTTAGGCGGGGTCCGGATGAAGTGCAGAAATTTTAACGAGGTCCAGAAAAAAACTAGTGGTAATAATTGCTTACACAGCCCACTAAATGTTCCTACTGCTAAACCTCGGGGTCGGGGCTTTCCCTCGAAAGGAGAGAGTTAAGACCATAATCCACCACGCTGGCCCAGTGCGGATTGGTGGATGACACATGACTTCGAAAGATTCTAGGTACATGTCGTTTTCCTCACGATGTTTTCCTTCACAGTTTTAAGTCAGCGGCATTATGAACATGACTTCGAAAAGACAGTGGTGTGCGTGGTTTTGAACCCAGAGTCTCCGGATCGGCAGTCGCCGTTCTCCCGATTAGACCAGCCGTAACTTGGTAATAATTAACTGGTACTTATTTATTGTACGGTATCAAACTCAATTTGTAATTATCTTAGTAATTACCTAAAATCAATGCGACAAATTACACCGATCCTCTTGAACCTGCTCTTTATAGTTTGGTTCTCGAGAAGAATAGCAAATTCGACGTGTGTCTTCTACGAGTAGTTGGGAGGCGATTAATATCGAAAATTATGTGTTTAAAAAAAAATTGAGAAAGATGACCCATATACGTAAGTCGAATCAAACATAGTAGCCAAATTGATAGCTAGTTTTTTGCGATTTCCATATTTTTCTGAGATGTGTTTGGCCCAAAATTCTTCAATGGATACAGTTTTATACATTTGCAAAGATATATATATATATTGGTGGACGAAGCTCTCATGAACCATTTTAGAGCCATTGTATATATTTATATATATATATATATATATATATCATCTTGAATATCAAATATTTCCATTTGAAGTGAAGCCTTTGATAAATTGAACAATTTGGCAGTCTGTCAGCTACAATGGCTCTAAAATGGTTCATGAGAGCTTCGTCCACCATAAAGCAACTAAAACTGAAAGCGTTCCGAAGCCATTTACCAGAGCAGAAGCCATGGTTCGCACTTTGGTTTTGATCAGGTTTCCGATACGGTGCGATAGCTTTTCTCTTAGATCTTTTGGTGCCTCAGTTGTTATGGTGATGATGGTGTCCTTTTCTACGTCGAAGTTTATAATCACCCATGTTGTCTTTCCACATCCTGGAACTCCGTTGACCGACTGTATCCTCGGTATCTCCCAGTTTTCCTAATCAGATTTGTCGTTTGAGTTCTCTTCGATGGTCTTGGCCATCTCTAGGATTTTATCGTCCAGCATAATATTGGTGCATCGGGCAGTAACTACAATTGGGTCGTTTCGAGGTGTCGCATAAACAGGTCTTCCCATGCGCTCCATCTCTTTTTGCTCAGTGTCACAAAACTATTTTCTGCACTCTTCCTTTTCTCTTGATGACCCAGAAAGTGACATTATTGTAAATGACTGCTTCGTCTTGTTGCTGTCAGTGGGGCTATAAATTCTAAGAAGGCATAAAGTGCGTGACTCCGTGGCTCCGTCGTTGGTTGGCCGCGGCTGTCCTCTGCTGGGCTCTTTCGGAGCCGGTTTGGATGATCAAACTAGGAATAGGTGTCCCCATATGTCAGTTGCATTTGTTTGATCGTGCAAAGGTGTCTGAGGAAGCTCAGATTTTTCCCTGTCTTCGTATATGACAACCTCATGATGTTTACCAGCACTTCTGCTCAAATGTCCGAGCAGCGCTCTTGCGTAAGAGCAAGGCGTTCGACCTTTCGAGTACTCTATTAATGCAATCGTTTTGTTTTTCGATCGCACCTTCGCACTGAAATCGGTGGAAGTCTACCACGGACACATCACGTCGTAGGTTTCCTCTTCATTGTGACTTTTGCGGTACTCCCATTGAGCAGGCGAGACAATCCCGGCGACAAACGGGCTCGTTTCCGTTCCCAGACGAAGCAAAAGTATTCCCAATCTTTCTTTGTTGCTGTCCATGAAGAGAGCCACTCTACGGATACGGATTTCTACCTCTCTTCGGTCTGCGTTCTCTAGTAGTTACTGGACGGAAATGCTCTTCGAGGAGTTATCTTGGGCTGGGACCGCATTCCACGTTCGTGTCCACGGACAGCGAGCCAGCGTGTGGTGGTGAAGAGGAGCGTCTATTTGAAAGTGTGGAGTTTCGCTTAGTCTCTTTGTGGAAAATATTTAATAGAAAAATAATTTATTTTCTAAGGTAGATTCTATGTGGCAAAAAAATATTATATAAATTAATAAAGGTACAGCGTACCTTATCTACATTTTAAAATGTATACTTGGCTTACAATACATTACAATATTTTTATTGGCGGTCCGAAGTTCGACCCTTCGCGGTCCGGATACGGACCGCGGTCCGCCTCTTGCTGACCCTTGGTCTAGGCCATAATCCACCACGTTGGCTCAGTACGGGTTTTTTTTTATTATGTCCGGTCTCTTTATGCCCGGCCCGCGATGCTAATCCCTAACATAATCAGGGCATTGGCTTTTCTTTGTTTACATTTCTATGTAAATCTCTTTTAAAATACTACTTGCTATACAATGATTGGCACTGTTTAGAAAACTCCTCTGTAAATATCCTTATATATAGTGAATTATTTTAAAGGCTGTTCTTATCTTAAATTACCTCAACTATGAATGTATCTCTAAGTGTTTCATTTTATCTACTTACTAGATGCCCGCCCCGGCTTCGCCCGTGGTACATATATAGCACTCAGCGGGATTCCGTACATATCCAACGGTGAAAGAATTACTGAAATAGGTTCACTCATTCCTGAGAATATCGATTTCAAACAAAAAACCTCTTCAGCTACCTGTTACGCCACCTGTCGGAAATTGGTCGTACCAACTCAGATTGAGAAAAAATTTTTAGCAAAGGTTTATATTCAAGGCACAGATTACTGAAATTCAATGACGCAATCTTAGACACATGCTGTCATATGTCATGTCAAAGCACGAAACGTACGAAAACTCTCAAAAGGGGAATATTTTTCCCGATTTTGTTACATTCTTGTTTCATGCTCCGCTTCAATTAATAGTAGAGTTATTTTCTATAACCTAAAGCCTTCCTCGATAAATGGACTATCCAATAGAAAAATAATCTTTCAATTCGGACCAGTACTTCCCGAGATCCTAGCGTTCAAGCAAACAAACAAACAAACTCTTCAGCTTTATAATATTAGTAAAGATTTACGTCTAAGTAGGCACCTATGTATAAATTTATTTAATAATATTTCTCATTCGAGCTCAGTACGAGTTGGAAAGGTCGACAAACTCGAAAGATTCTAGGTACATGTCAGTTTCCTCGCGATGTTTTCCTTCACCGTTTTAAACTAGCGGCATTACGCACATGACTTCGAAATGACAGTGATGCGCGTGGGATTTGTACCGGGGGGCGCTGGATCGGCAGTCGCCGTTCTCTCGACTAGACCAGCCGAAGCTTAAGTCATCGCCAAGAGGTCCCCTTTACCTTACCTACTAAAGTAGAATAAAACGGAGCATTAAAGACGACGATGATGTGACCATGAGCAATCTAGCTTTGTCAATAGACTTAATAAAATGTTGTAACAAATGTTCCCACATCTGGGACTCGGGGCGTACAACCGAGCCCCAGATGAATGCTGCGAGACAGCCCGCCTTGCCCGACAGCACCCCGATCCCGTCGGCTTTGAGACTCTACGGGTGTCGACTCCCCGGAATTGAGGGCAATCCAGAACATGAAAGCATCGGAAACATAAGGCGAACTTTCCTCGCCACTATTTGAATTTAGAATAGTAGCAACAAGATCAGCAACCCCATGAATTTAATTGTAAAGGGGTTTGGGTACTTTTGTCTATTTATTTATTTACATATTAGTACGGCTTACAAAACATCCAATTACACTAATATATAGTCAAACTTCAAACTTTTAAAATAAATTGGTCAGAAATTTACGCAAACACAATACCTCAAAACTCAACTATAAACGAAAAAATGATCATATCATTAATTGTACTTATGTCATGTCATAATTATTAACATTTATAAAACTATTAATACTTTATAACAAAATATCAAACAAAATCACTACACCGGATGGTGGAGGTTCTGTAGCAGTGTGTCTCATAAAACCTTTTTTTATAAGAATGACTCTTTGTGGATTAGCCTCACAATTCCGCCAACGACACGTTAAATGATAGGCTGTCAAACAAAGAGATAGGGGCCAGTAATATGAGTATTGTACTAAGAGGATTTGTCACGTGTTCTATGTTTTACTACTCATAAAACCTTAAACACTCCGTCCTAACCACATTCAAACTATCGTCAAATATGTCACAACTAGGGTTGGCAGCAATGAGAGCATTAAGTGCGGCCAGTGTACGCGGGACCGGGGACCTGGAGCGAGCGACGCGGACGGTTCGAGCTACAGGGGCCGCAAAGAGTTGGTTAAATTTAGCTCGTCTGTAATTGTTGGGAACATATAGACGACAAAGCTCTGAGCATAGATCGGGAGCATCAATCTCACCTCTCAAAACCTTACACATTGTGTTAATTTGGTCATGACATCTTCGAACCTCCAGAGAATTGTATCCAAGGGCACCCAAGAGAAAATTGGTCGGGTACATGTACGGATAATATCCGTAAACTCACTTGTAGCCTAGGTACCTAAGAAATGCTTTTTGAACCTTTTCAAGCAACAATGTACATATATGTACTTTCATGCGGGTGCCACACACAAGCACTAGCCTCCAACTTAGTACGGACAAGAGTATTGAAAATCAATCTAATAACGTCAACGTTTTTGAAGTCGTGGGAGTTACGAAGTACGAAACCCAATCTTCGAAAGGATTCCGCAGCAACTATTGCGAAATGGGCATGAAACGTTAGTTTGGAATCGAAATTAACGCCTAGGTCTCTAACATTAGCATTTCGAGACACAAAATCACGGCCAAGCCTGTAGCGGAATTCAATCGGATGTCTCTTACGACTAAATGTCATCTGGGAACACTTCGAAATGCTGAACTCCAAAACATTTGCACCACTCTATAGAAAAACCCTATCGACGTCTTCCTGGAGAAGTAAACAATCCTTTGTAAATTTTATCTCCATACAAAACTTTAAGTCATCAGCATATAGAAGACACTTTGCGTGCCTGACTACTGTTGGAAGATCATTGATCATGCAGATAAACATAAGCGGACCAGCGACAGATCCCTGACTGACTCCCGAAGGCCTGTAATAGGGCTACGATTCATACATTCCGTGCCTTACATACTGTTAACGATTTCTGAGAAAATTTGCTTTGAAACCGAGTAAGCTCGGAGCGATCCCCAAGGCACTAAGTTTGATTAGAAGTATGTCATTGTCAACCCTATCAAAAGCCTTCCGGAAATCAAAATAGAGAACATCCACCTGACTAAACGGCAAATATTCAGCGATGTCTCTGTGATCAGCAGGGTTAAGACCGGCAGCGATCACCGTAATGTAAGAGGCACGCTGAATCTAAACATTAAGCTCGAAAGGTCACGTCTAATGAAGTCCACGCTCCAACCAAATTATGCTCAGATCAAAGATCCCGATAACTTCAAAATCGCTTCGATTCCTTAGATGAGTGCGTAACGGCGGACGAAATAAACGACAGGCTGGTGGAAACTGTTCATGCTGTTGGCAGAAAGTTCTATAAGAGCCGACGCCAAAATAGAACTCAAAAGCTCTCCGATCAAATTCTAAGTCTCATGGCGGTCAGACGAGATATACGGTTACAGTCTTCGGTCGACATGGCGGTATACAGACGGCTCAATAAACAGATCTCTACTTGTGTGCGACGAGACATACGTTGCTTCAATACTTCAGTATTGAAGAAGCAATTAAGCAGAACAAAGGGTCTCGAAAGTGTTCGCAAAGAATCTGTCTCTTGGGCAAAGTCAGCTGACCAAACTGAAGACCGATAGTGGTAACGTCGTCTCGTCGAAGCCTGAGATTTTGGAGGAGATTGAGAGGTTCTATGAACAGTTATATACCTCTACGCAAGCACAACCTGTCGTTAGCATGGCAAAAGACCCCAGAGCCAAGCTTAGCCGACACTTTACCGAAGATATCCCGGAAGTCAGCCTGATCTCATAAGATTAGGATGTCCCTCAAACAACTTAAAAACAACAAAGCACTTGGCGACGACGGAATTACGACTCAGTTTCTGAGAGCGGGTGGAAAACCGGTACTTAAAGTCCTCCACAAGCTGTTCGACTACGTCATACTTAACGGTAATACGCCAGAAGCATGGAGCAGAAGTGTGGTGGTGCTCCAAAAAATGTGACAACACCTTGAAAAACTACAGACCCATCTCACTTCTGAGCCACGTTTATAAGTTGTTTTCGAGAAGAATCAAGAATCGTCTCGCACTCAGGTTTGACGACTTCCTGCTGCCCGAACAAGCCGGTTTCCGAAAAGGCTATAGTACCATAGACCACATCCATGCGCTTCGGCAGATTATACAGAAAACTGAGTATGTATAGCGTATGTGGACTATGAGAAAGCCTTCGATTCCATCGAGACCTGAGCAGTGCTTCAGACTCTCCAGCGATGCCGCATCGACTATCGCTATATCGAAGTGTTGAAGTGTATTTACAGCAAAGCCACAATGTCTGTACGATTACAAGACCAGTGCACAAAACATATCCAGCTACAGAAAGGCATGAGACAGGGAGATGTGAAATCTCCAAAACTGTTCACTGCCGCGCTGGAAGATGTTTTCAAGCTACTGGACTGGAACGGATATGGCATCAATATCAACTGCGAATGCATCAACTCACCTTCGGTTTGCCGACGACATAGTCATTGTGGCGGAGTCGCTGGAGGACCTCAGTGCTATGCTCTGGGACCTCAGTAGAGTAACCCAACAGGTAGGTTTGAGGATGAATATGGACAAGACGAAGGTCATGTCAAATGTTCATGTCTCACCTGTACCGGTTATTGTTGGGAATACCACACTCGAAGTTGTTGACGAATATGTCTACCTGGGTCAAAAGATCCAATTAGGTAGATCCAACTTCGACAAAGAGGTCCAGCGAAGGATTCAACTCGGATGGGCAGCGTTCGGGAAACTTCGGCACATGTTTGACTCCAAAATACCCCAATGCCTAAAGACGAAAGTCTTTAACCAGTGCGTGTTGCCAGTGATGTCTTATGGAACTGAGACGTGGTCCTTCACTGTGGGCCTCATAACGAAGCTCAAAGTCACACAGCGAGCTATGGAGAGAACTATGCTCGGAGGCTCTTTGCGCGACAGAATCCGTAATGAGGATATTCGCAAAAGAACGAAAGTGGCCGACATAGCTCAAAGAGTAAGCAAGCTGAAGTGGCAATGTTGAACGCCTTGTTGAATGTTGACGGCCTCCCACTAGATATACAGGTGACTTCACAAAGGTCGCTGGAAACCGCTGGTTGCAGGTTGCGGAGGACCGTTCGATGTGGAAATCTAGGGGGGAGGCCTATGTTCAGCAGTGGACGTCTTGCGGCTGATGATGATGATGAATACCTGCAACAATGTCGTCGTGGCTAATCTTACGAATAAAAATAGTATTTGAGGAGTCCACAAAAAACAGAATCCACGCTTAAGCTATTAATATCGAGCATTGGGGCTTTTATCAAGAAATCACTACCAAAAAATTTCGCAAAGGCCTCTGAGGCCCCTCGACCGCTCCAACCTTTACTTTTAGAATAAGAATAAGAATATTTATTTGTCATAATAACATGAACACATAGTTAATGAACCCATCAGGTCCGAACTAGTACATAGTACTGTATCTCGGTACCTAATGGCTTCTCCCAAAACAAAAATGTATATAACATCTAAATTTAAATATAAACATACACAAATTAAACAACAATAAGAATAATAAAAAAAACACATGCTATGGCAGCTGGGCAAAAAGTCTTAAAATGAAACTAGTCTGCGAATATATTGTTTCGCAGCATATACTATGTAATCGTGGTGTCATTATTTTCAAATCCTTTTGCCAAGCCGTGCGTGTGAGTTTATACATGTAGAAGGGTGCGAGGGTGTGTGTTTGTGTGTGTTTGAGAGGGTGTGAGGGTTACTTGATTGGGTGAAAGTATGTGTGTGTGTGTGTGTGTAAGTGTGTCTCTGTGTGTGAGTGTGTGTACATGTGTGCTGATGTGTATGTTATCACAGGTGGGTGTACTTTTTTGTATAGGAATGTGTAATGTATACGTCATTTATTAGTACCTACATATGTATGCTTCCATGGGAAAACAAGTGCATAGATTTAATATTACAGATGGAAATATCAAGTACAATACTTATTATTGGTATATATTATCTCCCGTAGGTACTATAGTTTGATTTAATTTGTAGACACATCCACATTAGAAACACTAGTAAGCACTCGATTTTGGTCTTTGCAATACCTTGTAAGTATCAAATTCCACATTTTTTGTCGTTCCGATAAAGCGATAATATTTCATTTCAGACTGTATTCAAATAATTGAGATTCAATAAACGATCCCACGCCAGGTAACAAACGTAGATAATAAACACAATTATAATCTAGTACCTTGTTCCTACCAGCTTTTTGAGCTAGCTTAATCCAATCTTTATTTTTAGTTGTATTTACCTACTTCTTAAAACTTATTCAAGCTTATTAACATATTCTCAACATCATCATAATCCATATCATCTAGCCAAGACTTAATAATTGCCCGAATCTTCCTGTTACTAATTCTTTTAATTTTAAGTTCTTTGTCTAGTCTGTTATATAATAATGTGGTAATGTGTTCAGAGCCTATTTTTGCAAATTTAGTTTTTGCACCCCTTACAGGACAAAAACGTTCTCTCTTACTTGTTTCTTTTAATAGTTCAGGGGCATTTTTTCTATAAAACCGATATAAACTTTGAAATATGAATAGTTTTCTGACACTGAAAACACCTGCCTTCAGATAAAGATCTATTGTGGGGTGCCTGTAGGGCAAATGCAGCATTACTTTCAAGACAGTACGTAGAGCCCGCTCTGCAGGCAAGATAGTCGTTTTCGCTGCAGTACCCCAGACACATATACGATATCTTATAATGCAGTCACACAGGGCTTTGTATGTCTGTATTACGAACTTAGTATTTGCCACGGTTCTTAAAGTTTTAAAAACAAAAATAAGTTTTCTTATTCTAGAAATAAGATGTTGACTACTCCAGTTTAGGTTGCTATCAATATAGACTCCTAAATATTTAATATCATCATTCATTCTTATTATTATATCTATTATATATCTCATTACATCTTTATAATCTACATTCGGCTCAAAACCCCCTCTAACTCTCAAGCTCGACATGTGACGCCAGAACCGTCTTGGGTTGACCTTTAAATTTCCCTCAATACTAGCCATATGAGAATTATATGCTTGCGATATGCGCTTTTTCAGATCTGTTCTTAGGTCTGAAAAGGATTGATATATATATCCTGTCGACCAGTCTTCGTCCAGCTCTTGTGAAGTTGACGTTTCAGTTTGATGTCATAGATAATGTCCCTGGAGAACCAGATAGGGTATCGAGACGCTGCTCGAGCATTTCGGTGTTTTTTGGGGATACAAAAATAAAATATTTCATAGACTGTATTATAGAAATACTCTGTACCTAAATTAACATTCTCAATTTGATAAAGTTCATCCCATGACACTCCAGCCAGCAAAACGAACAATGTTTCAAAGTCACACCTATTGAAGTTCCAATCCTTAACTGAACTGATGTTGCTAGGTTCGACACGCTCTGACTGGTGAGACTTCATTATTTTAATATTGGTGTCAAACGGAGGATGATAAGGATCTATATTAACAAGACTGTCTGTGGCTTGAACACTAGTCTCCTTGCCGCATCAAGACTACGCCCAGAATTCCTTTACATAATTTTTTATTTCATTATTTTCCAACAAATTGCAGTAACACAAAAAATAACTGTAATAATTTTGTACTTTTTTCGAGGCAAAGAATTCAAATTGATATCGCCAAAAATTAAAACAATTCCCTTCAAATTACTCATAAAACTCTCAACCTTATCAAACCAACACATATATTCTTCATCAGTGAGGCAGATGGAACGTTCGGAACACAGATCCTTAGGTCCAGAAAGCAAATATCAAACGCCAAAGCAAATACAAACTCCAGTCAGTACGAAACGGGCTTCCGTCTCGTACGGGAGTTCCGTGTGACTTTAAGTTTTGTTTAAGATTATGCCGTCTTGTGTCTTCAAACATTGCAAATATTGTTCCCAAAAATAAGAAAAGGAAAGAGGAATATCATTTCATAGGAAAATTTGAATATTTTTACTGCTATTTATATAATTTAGGCGATTTCATTTCGATTGATGAATAGAAACACAACACCTCAACGAAAATTGGTTAGTGTTGCTATACTAAACTGAAATTATTTTCCCTAAAGTTAAGGTAAAATATAGATTATGATATTTTGAAAATACTCGTAGACCAAATTATTTAGGTACTTAAGTAGATTGTATTATTCTATTTTAAACCCTATTTTTATAATCGTATTTTTTGACGTGACAACGTCTTATAAATTGGTTTTCCGGGTGACACTTCAAGAAACTGCGTTACGCTCCGCTCACGTTATGCGCTCGCAACAAGAGCGAGTGAGAGGCACGCGTCCCTTCCACTCGGGCATGGTTAGCCCGCCTAAGAGCGAGAGAGACAGACATAAAAAGTGAAAGGCACGCGTCTCTTCCGTAAAATTATTTTACCACTCAAAGTCGTTGTCACGTAAAACTTTCGCCCGTATACCGACTTTACAGGCAACCAATTTTTTTTAATTTAATGTGAATCGATGCCTAGCACAAATCCACGTCATTACTAGTGTTTATAAAAATACTAATAGTGTTGATGAAAACTATAGTTATGAAGCAAGTTTTTAATACTTGTAAGTAGGTATAGTGGAGCTTAAAAAGTAGACGAGTTCTTTTGAGATATCTAATCGTTTTAATTAACCTCATGTTATCTGGTCGCGTCAGTAGTGACATTGTCGAAGTTTTATACGGTGCTAATTTGTGCGTACATACTTACCCAAAAAAGATGTTGGGATCAGGCAAATCGCTGTTGGCACCACATATACTGGCCTTGCTGCCAAGGTGGGGGGTTGTAGGTATAAAACGTTGCACTTTCGAGCTCCCAACAAACTTGATTTTGGTTCTTTGGGTGGACGTGAGGCTGCTGTTCATTCTGTCTTGACTTTCTTTGTCCAAAATTGGGGAGAGGGCTGTTAAAGGTGGGCGTCAAAAACGCCTTTAATTTAGTTAATCGTGGAGCCCCGTTGTCCGAAGTGAAGAATAAAATTCTTGTCCTCTACAATTTTCTTTCGAAATGTTATGGCGGACCCACAAAATTATCAAAACAAGCCTATGCTATCTTCCGTTGGCTATCAACTTGGTGAACCTTCGGCCATGCGACCTTCGCCCTGGCCATTCGCTCTATCATTTAACGTCTCCAGTCCAATTTAAACGTTTGGTACTTGGACGACGGAACTTTGGGTGGCGATGTGAATAATGTTCAACTGATTTACAAAAACTCTTAGACGGTTTTCGTTGGTTTGTATCAACATTTTTAAAAAAGGTGAACTTTCGTTTGCGACACGCGTCCAGACAAAGATTAGATAGTAAACAAATTGAATGATCTGGCCCCCAACATCAAATCAGTTGACAAAATTCTCTGCACCTCCTGTGTTCACCAATATTAAATGTAGTTGCCACCTTTGTCAAGCATAATATTCAAAATTTTACAAGAAGCTCCGATAGAATACTCAAAATAAACACACACATGACTTGTACTGTTATAATTCGGCGTTGTCTTTTTATTCTGAATTTTCTGTACGAATAATAAATTATTTTAACATTAGAATATGTGTTTATTATACGCGAAGATTTCCGAAGCTAAGACAACAATAGTGGGATTTTTTTCTTAAGACTGGGAACATTACACGCACACCAACGTGAGTAATTTGACAACGTCGGTGAGAGCTGTCACGCATACATTACTAACTACTGGCCTCAGAGTGTCTTTCACGAAGGTTTCATCTGTTTAGAAATCTGTGATCAGTGCCATTAGTTATATAAACGACACAAACGCTGACAGCGCGACCCGGCCACTCAAAGCTGGCCCACAGGTCCTCGCCACAATCTGTTTCCAGATCCATACGTCGGTCGGCGCAACGAGATTGTTTCACGTGCTGCGAGTAACACGCCTCCACATCGCCTCTGCCGGTCCCGCCGCAGTACATGCCAGCCTGCACAAACAACTTCCGAATCTTCTACTGAATTGTCAAGAAAAGTCTCGGTGGCCGCTACGAGCATATGGTTCACCAACAACATATTATTTCGCCATTCTCTTAATTTAGTTTTGAGTCATCTAACATTTTGATAAATGTCCAGATTAGAGATTTTATTTTGCTGTTTTTTTGTATGGACTAGATTTTTTTAGCGGCCAAAGATCCGTTATCACTTGCTTGTCACAATAAATTACCTTGATGTTATTTGTGCAACCAGATTTCCTCAAAGTTGGAGCTGAATTATGGCCTGCCTATCAAAGTTATTTATTTTTTGTATGGACTAGTGGCGTTGTTTTTTTTTTAGCGGCCAAAGATCTGTTGTAACTTTTTTGAAACATTACCTAACCACAAGGGCATTTGTGCAATCAGATTTGCTGTAAGTCATATTGGAGCTGAGTTATGGCCTTTCAAAGTTATGATGTATGGCTTACAGCAAATCTGATTGCATACACACCCTTTAGTTTACGTACTGTTTCAAAAAAGTAACAACATATCTTTGGCCGCTAAAGAAAATGGCGCCACTAGTCCATATAAAAAAAACTTGGAAAGGCAATAACTCGGCTCCGATATGACTTATAGCAAATCTAATTCCACAAATACCCTTTAGGTTACGTAATGTTTTAAACAAGTGACAACAGATCTTTGACCGCTAAAGAAAACGGCACCGATAGTCCATATAAAAAAAACTTGGAAAGGCCATAACTCAGCTCTTATATGACTTGCAGCAAATCTAATTCCACAAATACCCTTTAGGTTACGTAATGTTTTAAACAAGTGACAAAATCTTAGGCCGCTAAAGGAAATGGCGCCACTAGTCCACATAAAAGAATACAAAAAAAACTTTGAAAGGTCATAACTCAGTTCCAATGTGACTTACAGCAAATCTGATATTCTTGAGGTAAGGTCCTGTATCATAAAAATGACTATGAAACCGTTTTACCTGAAATTAAACGGTTATTATATACTTACCTTAATAGAAGCTTAATTTTTATCTCTGCCTGGCGAGCAAGCTCCTCCGAGCTTCCTCCAGCTACCTCGTGCGCCTGGCGAGAGGGGAGGGGTGTCCGAATTAGACAGAGCTATAGAAGTAGAAAGAGATAACTGCTACAACGGAAAATGGTGCTGCCTATCTCAATATACATATAAAAGCTTCTACTAAGGTAAGTATATAGTATAATAACCGTTTTCTTTCAGGTAAAACGGTCTCATTATATACACTTGACCGTTAGTAGAAGCTTATATATATTGAGACCTGTTTGTTATCGCCTGGTGAGAGGAACGCCAATGTGATAGATTTTAGGAAAATCATACAGTTTGTCACTAATCACCGCTATATATATTTTTAAGAACACTAATTTAATAACTGATTATTTATGAATCTGCCATCTTATTTTCAAGACCTGGATAATTATTACCTAATTGCTTATTTTCAGAAATTCTTGTCAAGTTGTATCTGCAAAGGACAGTAATTTTTAATTACTCTCCTATTGACGAAACACTGATTGTTATACTATAATTTGACTAAATAGTCATCTTTGACAATAACATTTTAAATAAATAAATATTGGTGGACAATTCACACACAACGCCATCTGACCCCAAACTAAGCAAAGCTTGTATTATGGCAGCCAGATAGCTGATATAATACTTATATATTTTTAAATACATACTTATTATAAATAGAAACACCATTGCATTGAATACTATGAGTACGTTCAAATTTGTATGAACAGAAAGGTGACAGCAAAATTAAAGAGTACATTTCTAATATCCAAATCTAATTATATATAATAATACACCTTCTTGTGAGCTTTGATAGAAATTTGTCAAAATCAAAATCAAATTCAAAATGTTTTATGGCGTAGAACTGTGTACACCAGATGTTAAATTATTAAAAAGTTCCAACAGATTACCCGTTGTATCGGGCGTGCAATATTAAATACAAACAAAACAAAATAATCTATAAGTGTCGCTATAAATTTACATAAACTCAAGAATTATATTTGTTAACATACCTCTTATACATAACATAACATATAACACAAATGCAATATCTTAATAGTATAATGTACTATGAGATCAAAAGAGTTATTTATGTTTTTAAATAATTGTTTGAGGATCCATAATATTTCTTAATACTATAGAACGCTGTATTAATTAGCCACGTTTTTTATGTATTTTTGAAACACATTCCTTCTAAGGATTTAATATCAAATGGTAAACTATAAAAAAAATTGTAGCTGTGTTTAATGGACTTTTATAATACATAGCATTATTAACTTGCAATACCTGGATATCAAATTTGTGTTTTTGACGTAAGCTATCTACTCGTGAAGACTTATTTTCAAAAAGTAAGTCTTTTTAGTTTTGACGAACAAGCAAATTTCTAGTATAAATAGGCATGCTAGTCAAAGTTAATATATTATTATCTTTAAAACATTTCTAAGGAAGTCGGTGTTATTCAAGCTGTATAGATCTCGTATACATTTCTTTTTTATTTTAAAAGTAGTTTCCGCAGTCACTGAAATTCCCCAGAAAATTACATCGTATGTTAAATAAGGATATTCATGACCATAAAAGGCATTCTTTGCAATTTCTTTTGAAGAAATATTTCTAAGAATTGACAGAGCGTAACAATATGTTGATATTTTTGAATTGACCTGGGAAACATGATCTTTCCAATTTAAATGTGCATCCAAAGTATGAATTTAGAGTATTTTACTTCACTAGCTGTAAAGTTGTTGTAAGTTATATTAAGTTTAAGGAGTAATGTTTTATATTTATTAAACTGAATGAACTTTGTCTTTTCGATATTTATTTTGAGATATGTATTCTAATTCTATGGCTATTTCTTTAGTGTAGTATTTTTTTTTCATATTGTTCTACACCTAAGTTTTTTTGTGGGATATATATAGTCGCATCATCTGCAAACATAACCCAGAGATGTTTTGTTATGTGTGGCAGGTCATTTACATAAACAAGAAAGAGCAGTGGACCTAAAATACTGCCTTGAGGTACACGTAGTAAATTATATTTAGTGTCTGATATGACAGTTTTAATTATTTTGGTTTTATGGTTGTAAAAGTGTGTGCTTGTAAACTGACACCTATTTGAAAAGTAATTTTTTTTTTTAAATTTTTATAGGTTTACACTTGACCGCCATCTCGCCTGATGTTAAACGACAATGCGGTCTACGATGAAGCGTGTTTACCTAGAAATCAGGGTTGTTACGGATGCAAAAATTTAGACATCCGCGGATGCAGATGCGGATTCGGATTATTAGAAGTTCACATCCGCGGATGCGGATTCGAAGCGGATGCGGATGCGATGCAGATGCGGATTTTGGGATTTTAAAAGGATAATTATTTAAATTGTAAGTGTAAAATAAGTCCAGATATTGCTTTTTATTGGTGGCGACATTTCACCTAATATTTATATCAAAATATTCATTAAACACACAAAGAACTATGAAGTACACAGTAAACACTCACTGTAACTATAATTTATTGACAATGAGAAAAAACACAACAAACAAACCTGTAGGATCTTGTTACCAATGTGCGCCTTTCTATTCGACAGTTACTGAATGAAGTTAGTAATTACCAAAACAAACGCGAAGCACGTGCCACTCTGGCTCCGCCCACTTTCTTTACATGTAGTTACTTGTTGATGTGAATCTGCATCCGTAAAAACTCCGCATTGATTGATGCGGATGTGAATGCGGATGCAGATATCTGAATTAATGCGAATGTTCCGCATTTGCGGATGCGGATGCGAATATTCGCAACAACCCTGCTAGAAATAACCGATTCACTCTCGATTTGAAGACACAAAGATTGTAATCATCGGGGAAAACCCACTCAGGCAACGTATTATACAGCCTAAACGCTCTTATCACAAAATTAAGAGTCAAATCTCTTCGTTCGTGTCATTGGAACATCAACCATGAAACGATGTCGCTTTTTCGAGCTACGAGCATTCCGATAAAAAAAGGGCCAGGTGGTATCAGATCATGCAAATCATTCGCACACTCTCCGAAGTGTATCCGATAAAAAACCGATAGGCTAGCAATTTATCGGCGATGTTCAAGACTTTGAAGTCTTTTCGCACAAGAGTATCATTGCTTATGAGCCTTTTTGCAAACTTTTTTGGTTGAGTGATGACGGTAATGGACTCAGGGGATGTAAGCTATAGACGTCAAAGCTATCAATAAACATGAGCTTTTAGACATACGGAGCCATTCGTTTAAAATGGTTATCGTGTATCCAAAATACAGGACAGCATACAGATTTTGATTGAGAGTGTTTGCCAGTTTTTACTCTTGGTGTCGAGAATCTCTGTATTCTCATCACCATCTCATTACCTTAAACCCAATAAGCCACAACATAATTATGGTCGTCTCTAATTATCAATAGGTACATTTTATCTTTGTCTACAGCCCAGGTGACAAATCACGGATCCTGCGGCTTGAACACTGGCACAGAAGAGGAACGGAACGCCGAATCATTTAAAAAAGTACTAGAAAAATGTTTAGAGTATACGCATATTATTTTGTCCGAATATTTATATCCCTAATAGATGGTTTTGGACCCTCTCGCATTTTTAGGGCGATGGCCTTAAAACATGTATTGCCACTAATTCCGTTAGTCATACATTCTGTATTACATCGTGGGGACTAACTGCATAGCAGAGCTATTCTGAATCCAGTCGAATCGATCCGACACGGAATCTGACCTCTCGGTCTTTGTCTTATCTGTTTAGAATGACAGAGACAAGGATTGTGATTCCGAATTTTAGCCAATCAGATTGCGTTTAGGATTTTACTATACCCTGATTTGGTAAGAAAACATTTGCTATAGGAGAAACCAAGATTGATATACTTTCACCTAGAAATAGCCTTAAATTCGACCCGTCTGGGTATATAAGATATTTGTATATTATATTATATGGTTCCCGATTTTCAACGCTTTCATGACTGTTTTATTCGTTCTCTGGGCCTCTACGATTCGACTAAATAAAAATATACTTGACTCATCATCCCATGTCTTTACCTTGTCTCCTCACCCCCACGTTTGGAGGTTGGACACCTCCAGAAACCATGACTTGACCTTTCGATGGTTGCAATCCAGTCGACACAATGTCGACTAGAAATCGAGTGAAGTTGTTAAAATTTTAATTCGTTAAAGTGAACGGGGCTGTATGTGACTGACAGCTCGTTATTTTTTTTCTGTATAATTAATTCGACCTTGACCTGATAAAGTTTCCACTCTGGACAAACAATCTGTAACTATATTTTCTTCTCCTGATACATAACGGACATAATATTGAGAATTCACTTATGAACAGTAATTGTCTGGTTCGTTTTGGCAATTCTTTTTCCGGATTATTTTTTGGAAAAAGCGAACGTTAATGGTTTATGGTCTGTGTAGATAACTAACTCTCTACTTTCGACCATATTCCTGAAATGCTTTATAGCCAAAAATATTGCCGTAAGTTCCCTGTCATATGTGGAATATTTTTGATGAGCTGCGGTGAGCTCTTTTGAAAAATATCCCAGCGGTAACCACTTACCGTTCACCGATTGTTGGAGTACAGCTCCTACGCACGAGTCTGTCATGTTGCCAGCGGTACTTCGGTTTCAGGATAAGCTGATGTTACAGCGTCTTTGAGAGCGTTCTTGCATGACTCAAAAGCTTGGGTTGGCTCTGGTGTCCATAAAATTATCGTTTTGTCTCGTTTTTTGGAACTTTTAAGAAATATATTCAGCAGTGATTGATGATCGGCTGCATGAGAAATACTGGCCCGATAAAAAGGTATCATGCTCAAAAAACGACGTAGTTGTTCTGCTGTTTCTGGCCGAGGGAATTCTACTATGGCTTTGACTTTGTCGTCAAGCGGTCGTATTCCGTCAGTTGAAACTTGATAACCCAAAAACTCTATACTTTTCTTGCCAAACTCACAATTCGATAAATTTATGGTCATACCAAACTTAGAAAAACGCTCAAAAACTTGCCTTAAATGCATTTTATGGGTTTCCATCACGTTTTCATGTAGATAGTCGCTTGCAACGATGACGTCAACTACGAAAGTAAATAGAAAATCTAGACCAATTAAAACTGTGTTATTCATAAACCGTTGTAATGTATGCGCAGCATTATGCAAACCAAACATCATTCTCGGAAATTCAAACAAACCGAATGGTGCCATTATCGCTGTTTTCGCTACGTCATCAGGATGCACATAAATACAGTGGTACACAGGATTAATATCGATTCGAGAAAATACTTTTTTATTCGCTAACAATATGTGAAATTATGTAATCTGGGAGCGCGATATCGATCGGGTACGGTGACTGCATTCAATGTCCTGTAATCTCCACATGGTCTGATGTCACCCCCTTTC
Organism: Ectropis grisescens; assembly: GCA_017562165.1. Classification (NCBI taxonomy): domain Eukaryota; kingdom Metazoa; phylum Arthropoda; class Insecta; order Lepidoptera; family Geometridae; genus Ectropis; species Ectropis grisescens. The sequence continues at coordinate 36,317,364 of CM029767.1, forward strand.
TTAGATACCACATGTAAAGGACTTGCCCAAGGACTTTTGGATGGTCTGATATACCCATTTCCTGCATGATTACGAATTCAGCTTTCACTATTTTATATCGTTACGGTGGTAGCGGTCTAGCTCTAGCGAATACCGGTGGTCCGACAGTCTCGATGCGATGAAAAACATCGTGAGAAGGAACCTCGCGTAAAGAGGAGATAGTACTAATATTTGGGTACTCACCTAGTAAATCGCTGTGAGGGTCTCCGCTTTGGATACTCGAAAGCGGCGGTTCGTCGTACCTGCACAGGTTCCAGACACCTGTAAGCTCGTTACCCTGTCGGTCGTGTGAGTTGCAGGAGCGAGAAGTTAGAAGCCTCTTGCTCTTCCAGTGAGGCGAAAGTGGACACGGGGCGAGCCTGGAGATTGCGATTCTGGGCTCGCATCCCGTCTCCACTGGAAGGCCTTGGGCGTCGGACGTTAAGGCCGTCCGGCCCCCGCCTAGGGAAAGGCCTTCGAGGAGGTGACGCGCCGCTGATTTCCGGCGCATCACTAGAGATAAATGTCGTTGATGGGAATGTAAAAGTGATCCCGCGACCCTGACCCCTGGCCATGCAGGAGAAATCTGTGGGGCTTTTAGTCAGTAGGGGCACCATGTCTGCCTTGTTTTGGTGTCGAGCCCGACGCACCTTGTCATTTATAGTATTCATCATCATCATCATCATCCACAGCCTTCTCTATCCCACTGCTGGGTATAGGCCTCTCTTTTCCCATGCCATCTTCCTCGGTCCTGTGCCAGTCGAGTCCAGGTTCGACCCGCGATAGAAACGATATCGTCGACCCATCATTTACATTTACAGTATTAGAATAATTTAATTTTCATTAGGTAAAGCTAGACAAAAAACCTGTTCTCTCAATAAACTATTTTCAATAGTGATTAGGTGCTCACGTCACGGAATAAACACGTCAAGGAATCTTACTTTTAAAATATCCAAGATATTAACCTAAATGCAAATAATAGTTTGCTCTTTGCTTATTGCTTATTAAGAACAGATTTATTTTATTTATGTATTTTAGCAGATTGACGATTTGGAATAATAGGGTATTATTATCTATAGGTAATAGAAAAAACAACAATTAATTTTAATATAATATAATTTTATCAACAGAGTAAAAAGAGTTTGAAAATTTTCCGTTGATTCGTTCACCATTTAACACTACCGTAAGAAAATAAACAAAAAAAAATTTAAGCATTCCATTAGAACCTAAAGGGGCGAAGAGTCGGAGCACTAAACTAATCGATAACAAAACAGAGGTCCGAAGTAAATGCAAAAACCAAACAAATACGTAACTGTTAATACAGTAAATGTCGTCGTTACACATACTTTATGGGAGATTATTTCATACCTTATAATAGGTGTATTAGGATTAAGATTAAAAGTATCAAAACAGATACAGCTACTGGTTACGGGTGAGCAATAGTAGATTATTAACCAACGGCTGTATGACATCAATTGCATACGAGGTTTTTGCTAATTAACCCGAGTATGCAATTGATGCTTACGCCCGAGATAAATACTCTGCTTTACATATCGATTGTGAGGTTAGTAAACAACAAGACAGCAGGTTTCAATGAACATTTATTAAGAAGAAAAAAATGTGTATTTAATTAAAATTAATAGTAAAATTATTACAATTTGTAAGAGATATATGGTCACGTTCTTTTTAGGAATATTTATAGTTTGAATATGAGTTTGTGATGATAAGACTTGAGTTTGAGTGACTTGAGGTTCTTGCATCGTAAATGGCGGCAGTTGAATGGTACTATTTTCTTCATTAAAAAATGGCTCAGATGATGTGCTTTGACGTGGTGGTTTCAAGTTTATATTTTCTGTTATTTTAGAAGTTATTTTGCTTTTGTTTGCCATCGAATCTTCGATATAACCTTCGGCCACTTTGCTGGACTTGCAGCCGCCGTGCCTTTTTAACAGAGTGAGGTTGGCTCCCGAATCAGTCAATAGAGTCGCTGATGTTCTGCGCAAGCAATGCCCGGTGTATAACTCTACGTTACTCAGTTTTAAATATGTGGCTATTTGCTTTGGCATGCCTGTAAATTTGTTTTTTCCTATTACTTGTCTGTGGCATTTTCCTTTACTGTAATTAAGAAAAAAACTATTTGCATCCACGTTTTCAGGCCGACGAGCTTGATATTTTTCAACATAATTTGCAAATTCTTCATGCACAACAAATGACCGGTCAATTTTAGTTTTCATGTTAGGCAGTTTTATGAGTAGTAATTTGTTATGTTTTTCTACATTTTCTATTGTCAAGCACAGATTTCTAAAACAAAAGGCAGATGGAACGTTCGGACCACAGATCCTGGACCTGGACCTTAGTCCAGAAAGCAAATATCAAACGCCAAAGCAAATACAAACTGCAGTCAGTACGAAACGGACTTCCGTCTCGTACGGGAGTCCCGTGTGATTTTAAGTTTTGTTTAAGATTATGCCGTCTTGTGTCTTCAAACATTGCAAACATTGTTCCCAAAAATAAAAAAACGAAAGAGGAATATCATTTCATAGGAAAGTTTGAATATTTTTACTGATATTTATTTAATTTAGGCGATTTTATTTCGATTGATGAATAGAAACACAACACCTCAACGAAAATTGGTTAGTATTGCTATACTAAATTGAAATTATTTTCCCTAAAGTTAAGGTAAAATATAGATTATGATTTTTTTGAAGATACTCGTAGACCAAATTATATAATTTAGATTGTATTATTCTATTTTAAACGCTATTTTATAATCGTATTTTTTTAATTTAATGTGAATCGACGCCTAGCACAAATCCACGTAATTACTAGTGTTTATAAAAATACTAATAGTGTTGATGAAAATACTAATAGTGTTGATGAAAACTATAGTTATGAAGCAAGTTTTTAATACTTGGAAGTTGGTATAGTAGAGCTTAAAAAAGTAGGCGAGTTCTTTTGAGAGATCTAATCGTTTTAATTAACCTTATGTTGTCTGGTCGAGTCAGTAGTGACATTGTCGAAGTTTTATACGGTGCTAATTTGTGCGTACATACTTACCCAAAAAAGATCTTGAGATTAGGCCAATTACTGTTGGCACCACAAATACTGGCCTTGCTGCCAAGGTGGGTTGTAGGTATAACATATTGCTTTTTCGACCTCCCTGCCCCAACAAACTTGATTTTATTTCTCTGAGTGGACGTGAGGCTGCTATTCATTCTGCCCTAACTTTCCTTGTCCAAAATTGGGGAGAGGGCTGTTAAAGGTGAACGTTAAAAACGCCTTTAATTTGGTTGATCGTGGAGCCCCGTTGTCCGAAGTGAAAAATAAAGTTCTTGACCTCTACAATTTTCTTTGGCAATGTTATGGCGGACCCACAAAATTATCAAAACAATCCTATGATATCTTCCGTTGGCTTTCAACTTGGTGAACCTTTGGCCATGCGACCTTCGCCCTGCCCATTCACTCTATCATTTAACGTCTCCAGTCCAATTTAAGCGTTTGGTACTTGGACGACGGAACTTTGGGTGGCGATATGAATAATGTTCAACTGATTTACAAAAACTCTTAGACGGTTTTCGTTGGTTTGTATCAACATTTTTGAAAAGGTGAACTTTTCGTTTGCGACACGCGTCCAGACAAAGATTGGATAGTAAACAAATTGAATGATCTAGCCCCCCAACATCAAATCAGTTGACAAAAATTCTCTGCGCTCTCATTAAAATTTCAGAAACAGCTCCGATAGAATACTCAAAATAAACACACTTCCTTCCATAATATATAATCGGTGTTATAATAAATTATTTTAACATTTTAATATATGTGTTTATTATACGCGAAGATTTCCGAAGCTAAGACATCAATAGTGGGATTTTTTTCTTAAGACTGGGAACATTACACGCACACCAACGTGAGTAATTTGACAACGTCGGTGAGAGCTGTCACGCATACATAACTAATGACTGGCCTCACAGTGTCGTTCACGAAGGTTTCATCTGTTTAGAAATCTGTGTTGTCTAGTTTGTCAATTCCACGGTTCTGCAGGCTCCCGATATCCCAAAAATTAGAACAACCTGTTAAAAAAAGACATAAGTTGTATTAAAGGCACCAAATTCGCATAGTATTTTTGTGAAATATTTTAGTACTTCTTCTGCAGTAAATACCTTCGATTTCTTGCTTTTAAGGCCGTCAGACTGCCTTTTCAAGAAAGCAGTAAGTTTAGAAAAATCTTTCAAATTCACGTCATGTTTTGTCATCATTGTAGATTTTAGCATGGAATAAAAACACCATAAACTGGAAGGTTGTAGCCTCTTAGATAATTCATCAAAATATGATATAAAAACACTTTCAGAAAGGGATTCACTTTTTTTTCTGACCGCCATTTCATAAATTCGTCGTATGCCTTTACATATCTTTCTTTCGAGTTCGGCGGTAATATATTTTCGACAACAGTTTTTGCCCTTTCTTTAATAAAATCGGGCGTTAGATCTATGTCTTCGTCACTAGCCGCTTGATACACTGGCCGTTTTTCGCGTTTACAAATTTGGCGGGGAAAACGGGTGTCAGGTTACATAAGTGCGGTGTTTATGCTTCGGCATATGAAGTACCGCCTTACTTTTACCCATTACTAGCCATTTACTCTCAAGAGCGTTTCAAGACGCTTCTAGCGTATCATTTATTTATAATTAATGTACTTAAATTGTACACTAACATTTTTGACACTTGAGTAAAATTTTTCGCGATTTCTCAAGTAGTCTAACAACTATTACTTTAATAATTTATAAGGGAGACAGTGGGTTTTATGGGTTAAATGTGTTGTATACGAAATAACAAACTCGAAACACCAAAAAAACTGTATTCGATTGCACAAATTATATTTTTTTTATTTTTTTCCATACGTCGGGACCATTTTCCCGCCAATAATTTTGATTTTAGTTTTTTTTTTTAATTTTACGATTTTTCTAAGTAAATGAACTCTAATTTTAAAGTGGGTTATATCAAAATAAAGACCGGTTTAAGTAGACGCCATTAAACACAAATGTATCGGTATACCTTCCCAAATAAAAACACAAATTTATTTTTTCCCGCCAAAACCCAAAACGCAAATATAAGTTTGTCATCAACCAAGTTTTTGGGTACTATATTACACGCCGGTGTATCAAGCGGCTAGACATGTTTAAAACTTATGAAAAAGAACTCAAACAAGAAAATTAATTATTTTCGCGATGCTTTCGCGCCTACTAGTAGACTGCCTTTTTTTTCACGCACGCAAGCGCGTCAAATCTTGCTGGCCAGTTTGATTTTTAAATCGATTCCATCTAACATACGATGTGGAAACAAATAGTTCCATATTTAAAATAAAATCTTTATAAAATAAATTGTCTAGATTCCGATTCGAGTAATTAATCGAAACCGAGAAAAAAAATATTCACTTTTTAAAAATATTCTTCGTGCAGTATGAGTATGATATTTTCAAATTTCAAAACCTATGCTGTAATGATAGTCATACACCCCGGCATTCAGGGGTGTAAGGGTGTCCTTACAGAGCAAGAGATATGTAAAATAATTTTTGCACGGATAACACAACTAAGATACTCGAGCAGAAATTAAGTGTTTGAAGACCTTGGTCTTCCAACTTCTTGGTCTTGGTCAACGGCCGCAGCTGACGTAGTGGCGGTTGGCGAAGTGACAGCCGCATCAGACGGAGTGGCATCTGATATAGTGGCAGGCGGCGTAGTGACAGCCGCATCAGACGGAGTGGCATCTGATATAGTGGCAGGCGGACGCCGCATCAGACGTGGCATCTGATATAGTGGCAGGCGGCGTCAGACAGCCGCATCAGACGGAGGGCATCTGATATAGTGGCAGGCGGCGTAGTGACAGCCGCATCAGACGGAGTGGCATCTGATATAGTGGCAGGCGGCGTAGTGACAGCCGCATCAGACGGAGTGGCATCTGATATAGTGGCAGGCGGCGTAGTGACAGCCGCATCAGACGGAGTGGCATCTGATATAGTGGCAGGCGGCGTAGTGACAGCCGCATCAGACGGAGTGGCATCTGATATAGTGGCAGGCGGCGTAGTGACAGCCGCATCAGACGGAGTGGCATCTGATATAGTGGCAGGCGGCGTAGTGACAGCCGCATCAGACGGAGTGGCATCTGATATAGTGGCAGGCGGCGTAGTGACAGCCGCATCAGACGGAGTGGCATCTGATATAGTGGCAGGATGGTGACAGCCGCATCGGCGTAGTGACAGCCGCATCAGACGGAGTGGCATCTGATATAGTGGCAGGCGGCGTAGTGACAGCCGCATCAGACGGAGTGGCATCTGATATAGTGGCAGGCGGCGTAGTGACAGCCGCATCAGACGGAGTGGCATCTGATATAGTGGCAGGCGGCGTAGTGACAGCCGCATCAGACGGAGTGGCATCTGATATAGTGGCAGGCGGCGTGGTGACAGCCGCATCAGACGGAGTGGCATCTGATATAGTGGCAGGCGGCGTAGTGACAGCCGCATCAGACGGAGTGGCATCTGATATAGTGGCAGGCGGCGTAGTGACAGCCGCATCAGACGGAGTGGCATCTGATATAGTGGCAGGCGGCGTAGTGACAGCCGCATCAGACGGAGTGGCATCTGATATGGCGTGTGACAGGCGGCGTGGCATCTGTGACAGCCGCATCAGACGGAGTGGCATCTGATATAGTGGCAGGCGGCGTAGTGACAGCCGCATCAGACGGAGTGGCATCTGATATAGTGGCAGGCGGCGTAGTGACAGCCGCATCAGACGGAGTGGCATCTGATATAGTGGCAGGCGGCGTGACAGCCGCAGCCGCATCAGACGGAGTGGCATCTGATATAGTGGCAGGCGGCGTAGTGACAGCCGCATCAGACGGAGTGGCATCTGATATAGTGGCAGGCGGCGTAGTGACAGCCGCATCAGACGGAGTGGCATCTGATATAGTGGCAGGCGGCGTAGTGACAGCCGCATCAGACGGAGTGGCATCTGATATAGTGGCAGGCGGCGTAGTGACAGCCGCATCAGACGGAGTGGCATCTGATATAGTGGCAGGCGGCGTAGTGACAGCCGCATCAGACGGAGTGGCATCTGATATAGTGGCAGGCGGCGTAGTGACAGCCGCATCAGACGGAGTGGCATCTGATATAGTGGCAGGCGGCGTAGTGACAGCCGCATCAGACGGAGTGGCATCTGATATAGTGGCAGGCGGCGTAGTGACAGCCGCATCAGACGGAGTGGCATCTGATATAGTGGCAGGCGGCGTAGTGACAGCCGCATCAGACGGAGTGGCAGGCGGCGTAGTGCCGCTACTCTCCAGAGTCTGGAAAGTTGGTAAGAGATACATGTCTTTGCTCTGCGAACAACACGATGATTTGTTATAGTGCAATGTATTCTACTAGTCAAGCCCTTTCGTTTGATGCCCATATTGAGGTAGTAGTGAAAAAATAATATAATTCGCCATTTTGTGGTGGCGGCCATGTTGGATTTGATTTTTTTATAGTGTACAGTATTCTACTAGTCAAGCCCTTTCAGTTGATAGCCATATTGAGGAAAGTTGTGAAGAAATATTTTGTCCGCTATTTTGTGGCGGTGGCCATCTTGAATCGATATTAATCAAACATAGGTAAGAACATCTGCACGGATATTAACTTTCAAATGAAAAACCGCATCGAAATCGGCCCATCCGTTTGAGCTCTACGGTGCCACAGACAGACACACACACCGACAAACAGACAGACAGACATCGACGTCAAACTTATAACACTCCTTTTTTTGTTCGGGGGGTTAAAAAGTAGAGTCAAATCTCTTCGTTCGTGTCTTTGGAACGTCAACCATGAAACGATCAATAACGACAATCTGATTAAGACAAGATCAAATTGAAATAATCACGCACACAATGCGATTAATCTAAGACGTTATTAGGATAATCATGCACATAATCCAATTAAGACCCTATTGTGACATCTTACGATTAATTACGACTGGGTCTAAATTAGATTATGTGCGGGACATCCGTGTGCGGGACACATAATCTAATTAAGACCCAATGAAGACGCTCATGCACACAAATGCACACAATTCGATTAAATCCCAATTGAGCCGCTCCCGCCCACAATCCAATGCTCACGCAGACATTTCGATTAAGAACCAAGAAGCAAGTTACGGCAGTCTAGTCGGGAGACCGACGACTGCCGATACGGTTTGCCCTCGGCCCTTGGTTCGAAGACCATACACACCACACTATTTTCAAGTAACGTGCGTTATGCCTCTAACATCAAAATTAAAAATAGTGAAAAAAAATCGAGAGGAAACCGCCATGTTTAAAAAATGTTTTATTTTATTTATTTTATTTTATTCTAAATGGAAAACAAACAGCATTACACAATCATAAAATTTAGATGAGTGGAAACACTAAAGTCAAATACTCGTAGTTTTCACTGATAAAAGGTCAGTGAAAACTGTATTGTCAGGATACGGTTTTGAGGTCATTCGGTTTGTTTTGTAAAGAACGTAACACAGTGCGTTATGAAGGTATAATTTTATTGTATGATACATTTCCTAGTAGAGAATCGGAATAATTAATTGTTGAACTGTTTACAAACTAATTGTTAGGTTACAATAAATGGTACATGGTAAAACATTTCTGCAACAAGACGAAAATGACGGTTACAAAGTGCACGCTATGAATTTAGAAATGCAAAGTGAGTGGTTAACCATAGGTGAGTTCTGTATCCCATTAGCTCTAAAGTGGCGCACCTTGATCTATGACTGGTCTCCTGCCTTACTAAAATTTTATCTAAATGCATTCCAAATGACCCTCCCTGACCAGAGTAACTTGGTAAGGTGGGGAAAAGCCTCTGAAAAATGTTGCTATACTTGTGGAGAGGCGATATGTACAGCAAGGCACATATTGGTGGGATGCAAGGTGCTCCTTAATGGGGCACATTACTCACGGCGTCATGACAGAGTACTTGAAATCATACGTGAAGCCATGAGCCTTTCAGTAGCTAGAGCCCAAAAGGGATTGACGACAAACAAAAGACAAATTAACTTTGTAAAAGAAGACTCAACTTCAAACTCCAGGAACAAGCCTTGCTCAATCTTGGGTACAGCACCTGATTGGACTATTTTAATGGACACGTATGAAAGGCACTACAGGATCCCAGAGGATGTGGGTGTTTCGTCATCCAGACCGGACATTTTCCTTTTTTCTAGAGCTACGAAACGCATAGTCCTTGTAGAACTTACCGTACCGTGGGAAACTAATATACCTAAAGACCACGCGATGAAACAAAACAAGTATTACGACCTCCTAAACGAATTAACAAAAAACGGCTATGTAGTTAGTTTATACGCTGGGTGGCCAGTGTTGTCTTGTGCGCGCGGCGCGCGCTCCTAGCGAGTGACGCGCGGTGGTAGCTGCGGGAGCTGCTCTTACACTTCTAACAGGCTCTTCATGGGCCTGAACACTCATCTACCATCCTTTACTATGCATAGTGCATTTAATAATTGTTTACAGTAATATATTTTGTAGCGAAAAGTCTCGACCAACATCTCAAGAGACTTTCGCTAGACAGTTGGATCAAGGGTCAGATGCACGCGGCGGTCATCCTCGCCACAGCGCGCATCGTCAGGAGGTTCCTCAGTCTGCAGCCCTAACCACCGGTAGCCTGAGCCCTGCCCCGCTGCTGGCGGCAAACTAGGTTTAGGTTTTTATAATGTTTTTATGTTATTTTATATAAATATTGTAAAAACTTAGACTTAAGAAACATGAATAAATGAGTGAATAATTTACAGTAAAGTGAAAATACAATACAGAACAATATTATAGTCGTTCAGATTCAAATTCTATTAGTAATACATATTTAGAAATTAGCCGTGCCTTCTTGGCTTTTAAGGCTCGTTCGCATTAGGCTAGTATTGGTAGTAAATTAGTAACTTTTTTTAAATAAAAGTGCCGAGACGAGCATGACATGTGCCTAATGGTGAGCAACATGCCTGCCACATAACAGCACAGGAACACGCAGCTATTGGTACATGAAGAGTCCAAATCATCACCTAGCACTGCACACTGCGCTCGTTACCCAGAGATCGAGATGTTATATCTCTAAGGCCTGTAATTTCTCTGGAAGAAACTCCACCATGCATCCTTGCCCACTGGTTCACCGTTTAGACAAGGCTGAATGAACCTCTCGAATAATATCATCAAACTTTAGCAAGCCTCTCTTCGCGTTAAGTGAACGTACCTTTGCTTTTTTTTAACCTCCAACCAAAAAAAAAAGGGTTGTTATAAGTTTGACGTCTGTCTGTCTGTCTGTGGCACCGTAGAGCTCAAACGGATGGGCCGATTTCGATGCGGTTTTTTTCATTTAAAAGTTAAAGTTTGTGCGGATGTTCTTGTTAGATTAAAGGCAAAAGCAAAGAGATCGGTTTAACTATATATTTAGTAATAAGAAAAATAATGACATTTTGACCGTACACAATTACGTGGACGAGAGAGCGTCACAAAGAAACATTCTACTTATAGTAGTGTAGCAAATCTTAAATAACAAATATTGCTATGTTAATAAGCGTAGGCGTCCCATACTTTCATCAGTTCTTAGCTATGTTTGGTTAATGTCGATTCAAGATGGCCGCCGCCACAAAATGGCGGACAAAATATTTCTTCACAACAATATGGGTATCAAATGAAAGGCCTTGACTAGTAGAATGTTGTACAGATAACAAATCTGAGGTAATCAGGGGTTAATCAATTTTTTAAATTTTGTTCTTGTTACAAGAAGGATATTGAGTTTTCTCCCCTACTCCCCTGGGACAACATTACGTCATTTCTTTGCTAACAATTGTATTATTCACGACAATAAAGGTTCAAATGTAGTTTATCCGCAAGATTTGCATAATTTGGCTGGAGGAATTTATTTGTATGTGTAAATGCAAAGGAACCTGACTGACTAAACACAAACTGAACACTGCAAAGTCTTGAACATAGCCGAAAAATTGCTAGCTTATCGGTTTTTTATCGGATATACTTCGGAGAGTGAGCAACTGATCTGCATGATCTAATACCACATTGCCCTTTTTTCTATCCGACTTTTCGTACCTCGAAGAAGTGACATCGTTTCATGGTTGATATTCCGAAGACACGAACGAAGAGATTTGACTATACTTTTGTGATAAGAACGTCTAGTCTGTGGAATGAGTTGCCTAAGTGGGTTTTTCCCGATAGTTATAATCTTGGTGTCTTCAAATCGAGAGTGAGTCGGTATCTGCTAGGTAAACACGCTCCATCGTAGACCGCATCGTCGCTTAACATCAGGCGAGATGGCGGTCAAGTGTAAACATAAAAAGTTAAAACAAAACTGAAAAAATATTCCTTTTTGAGAGCTTTCGTACCGTGTGTTGACTTGACAGCATGTTTTTAAGATTGCGTCATTATAAATCACACTTCCAGCTTCTGTCCGTCCCTCGTCCCTATGTATCCTTAGATGTTTAGAACCATGCAGTTAACGATGTGGGGGTTTTTTATTCAAGAGGAAGTAAACCTTCCTCACCTTCATTTTGATAAAACAAAAAATACGTGTGCCATATTTTTTAACCCCCGACAAAAAAAGGGGGGGACAAAAAAGTTTGACGTCGATGTCTGTCTGTCTGTGTGTGTGTGTGTCTGTCTGTGGCACCGTAGAGTTCAAACGGACGGACCGATTTCGATGCGGTTTTTTTATTTGAAGGTGAATGTCTGTGCAGATGTTCTTAGGTTTGGTTAATATCGATTCAAGATAGCCGTCTCCACAAAATTGCAGACAAAATATTTCTTCACAACCTCAAAATGGGTCAAATGAAAGGGTATAAGGTTGACTAGTAAAATACTATACATTATAACAAATTTCAAATTCAAGATGACCGGCACCACAAAATGGCGAAATACATTTCTTTTTTCATAACTCCCTTAATCCGGATATCAAATGAAAGGGCTTGACTAGTAGAATGTTGTACAGATAACAAATCCGACTAAGTCGGGGGTTATTAACATTTTTAATGTTGTTCTTGTTTATAACTTATCTAACGGACTAATCAGAATGGTATCTTGTGACCATTGAGTCTCCGACACATGGGCGCTAATTGTATTGTATCGCCAATAATTAGCTAATATTGTTTTTATTTGATTATAGTGTACTAAACATATCTTAAACTCGTTATATTGATGTCCAAATAGGTATTTGTAAATGCAAAGCCCCCTTAGAATTTAATAGATGTTCTATTGATAGTTTACTTGTATTGACTATTTCGATATTTTTGTTGCAAGTAATTATTATATAAATATCTAGTTATAGTCTGCAAATGCTTAAAAATATATATTGCAATTATTAATGTTCTGAATAATATTTGATTGATTTGTTTATGCATACATAAAACTTATTGCTATTTTATGTTTGTTAGTGGCGACATCTATTGACAAACTATGTAGTGGTAAATTTTGAAAATATTAAATTAATGTATTTTTAGTATTAAAATTAACGTGGTTGTAACACATATTTAATTGGATAACGGGACACTCACGTATATACGGTCGGTCAATCCGACTCGAGTTTCGGCCGCGTCCGGCGGCCTTTTTCAAGGCGAGTGCACACGCGCGGTGGCTGCCCGTTTGGCACTGCGGGCTGCCGCACGTCACGCACGCAAGCTCAACGGCTGTTGCGGGGGTGCAGGTGAGGGGGTGCGAGAGGGTTGCGCAGGTATACACTCGAACTCTTCATCACTGGTAAGCTGCGAGTCGGGAACATTGCAGCACACTGAGCTCACTGTGTCTTCACTCATATCGCGAACACCATACTGAGCACTATGGAGGCACGGCTTCCAAGCGGGCGGCACATGCCATCCTCCATCTCTATTAAAGGTCGGACGCTTACCGATTTCGATGGCCTCCTGACCTTACGGGGTACAAAGAACTTCTCCCGTGCCAGGACCTCCGCCTTATCGAATCGAATAAAATGTTGGGCGTCCGACCTAAGAGCATGTTCCGCCACCGCAGAGCCGTTAACATCTACATTTTCATGGCGCGTATGTGCTCCGTGAGTCTTGTGGACACATTTCTCCGTGTTTCCCTACGTAACTTATGCCACAATCGCAAGGAATCATGTACACTCCCGGAACACCCAAAGGGTCTTTGTCTTTGGAGAGCGTACCATTTGCCTTAGCTGTCTGAGCGGACGAAACATTGTCTTGATGCAATATCTACGGCGTAACAAGTTTCCAATTTTGTCCGTCACTCCTTTGATATATGGCAGGTACGCGGGTGACCTCTCCACCGAAGCTGGACCCGTTCTCGGCGATGTATTCGCCATACGCCACCCTTGTTTCCAGCTAAACCCGTTACCTTCGAGTACATCTTTTAAATGGTCTAATTCGGTTTTCAGATATTGTTGATCGCATAGTCTCAACGCTCTGTTGATAAGCGTGCGTGGTACCGAAGCTAGGTGTACTGGATGGTGGTGTGAATCAGCATTTAAATATCTGTCTGTGTGTGTAGGTTTACGGTAGTAGTAGTAGTAGCGCTCCGCTCAGGCTCTGTGGGCGGGCTGTTTCCGCAACTCGACGTCTTGGTGCGCCTGTTTTGCGTGTGGGGAAGTGGGCTTCACTCCCGCCAATCCAACTCCAACAGAAAGCCCAGCAGCTTCTTAACGTTGCCGCATGCTTCACGGAGCGTCCCCGGTGTGCCCAGGAACTTCGCTCGGTGCGCCGCCACTCCCGTGCACTCCATGAGCACATGAGCGGCCGTTTCTTCAGCCTCAAGGCAAGCTCTGCAAAGAGGACTGTCGGTAATACCTAGTGTGAATAGGTGTTTATTGTACAAACCGTGACCTGTCAGTGCGCCCGTGACCAGTCGCAACTGTTGACGATTCAGGCTTAGCAGCTGCCGGGTGTACCGTGAGTTACGGCCCCCCAGTGCCGCTCTGGACTGACTACAGTCCGACCTCTTGGTCCAGTTGTCGTTATGTTCTTTCAGTGACCTCTCTCGCAGCCATTTCCGTACCTGCGACAGTGGGAGCGGGACAATCGGTTCAGGGCCCTGAACCTGTTCCGCTGATACCCTCCTCGCCAGTTCGTCCGCCGCGTCGTTACCTCTCGATCCGCTATGGCCTTTAATCCATTGGAGAACGATTTGATTGTGTTCACAAACCTCCGTTAGAGACTTGTGGCATTCAAGGACTAGTCCCGAAGCGATGGTGTTGCTCTTTAGGGCATGTGGGACCGCCGCGCTGTCAGAAAGTATGCGGATGTTATAACCTTGCACCCTTCTGTCGGTGATTATGGTAGCAGCCCTCGTGATGCCCACGCATTCTGCCTGAAAGATGGAGTTGTGGGCCCCGAGAGATGTGTGGTACCTGATATTCAAGTCTTCCGAGAAGGTGCCGGATCCAACGCCCTCGTTGGTTCTCGAACCATCGGTGAAGACCATCAACTCGGTGGAGCTATGAGCCCCGGAGGAGGCTCCACGAGTTGAATTTTGTATTCTTATCAAATACATACTGTTTGGGTATTCTATCACTTATCGCCAGCAGCATGGGTTGATGCTTCAGATTGTCTTGAAGGACCCGCGTGTGAGGAATACCTGTGTCATGCCAGAGACCAAGAGTCCGTAGTCTTATTGCAGACATCGCCGCCTCCTGCTGCACGTGTGAATGGAGAGGAGGCAGATCCAGCATTATCTCCAGGGCTGCCGTTGGTGTCGTGCACATACCGCTGGTAGTCGCCAGACATGCCAACCTCTGGAATTGCTGCAGCTTCGCGATGGTTGTAGCCAGTGTCGTCCTGGTCCACCAGACCAGAGCCCCGTAGGTGATTATTGGCCTGATCACTGTGGTATAAAGCCATAGGGTGACCTTTGGGTTAAGTCCCCATGTCTTACCTATCATTCTACGACATTGATAGAAGGTGATACAGGCCTTGTTGATCTTGTTCTCTATGTGCTTGTTCCAGTTCAGTTTGCTGTCGAGGATCATCCCTAGATACTTTACCTCGTCAGACAGCTGTAGCGTCACGCCATACAGACCTGGTAGTGTGTACAAGCCCAGAGAGCGTTTGAGTGTGAACATGACCAGTTCCGTCTTTGACGGGTTCACTGCTAAATCGGGTCCGTACACCATCTCTCTACTAGTCTTAGAGCCGCGTGCATCAGGTCACAAGCGGTGCTGGCGTGGATACTAGTTATAAGTATTGCTATATCGTCCGCGTAGCCTATCGTGTAGAAGCGCTGCGCGTTCAATACCTCGATTAAACAGGTAACCACCATATTCCATAGCAGGGGCGAGAGGACTCCCCCTTGGGGGCATCCTTTCGCAACTAATGCTATTTTGGTTGCATTACCTGGTGGTCGTACGATGCGATGACTCAACATTTTTACTATCCAACCTGATGGTAAGGCGTCCACTCCATGTTTGTTCAGAGCTGTTTTTATGCTTGAGAACTTTGTCCTGTCGAAGGCTCCCTCAATGTCTATGAAGGCGCCCAGACATACAGATTTGGATTGGATGGCTGCCTCGATTTCACTTACGATAGCATGAAGTGCTGATTCAGTTGATTTACCCGCACTGTAGGCATGTTGATTCCTGTGCAGTGGAGTCAATAAAAGCGTTGTGTCTCTAATATGCCTATCACATAGCCTTTCCAGCGTCTTCAGCATGAAGGAGGTGAGGCTGATAGGCCTTTAGGACCTAGCGTTGGTGTAGTCACTCTTACCTGGTTTGGGAATGAAGATGATGATGATGATGATGTAGGTTTACGGTAGATCGTGTGTGATAATCGTCCAGTAGTTTCTCGCATCACTAGAGTTTTATCCCGTTCACGTTCCACCGTTACGGCAATATTTGGGTGAACACTATTCAGATGTGACAATAATGGCCCAATCTGGTCTCTGTGTACAATGGCAAACACATCGTCAACATAACGCCACCAATATCTCGGCTTATATGGTGAGCTCAATATTGCGTCCTCTTCGAACCACTCCATAAAGATGTTAGCTACGACCGGGGCAATGGGAGAACCCATAGCTACACCTTCAACCTGCAGGTAGTGGTCCCCCTTCCACACGAAGTAGCCTTTAGTCAGCGTGAATCGCAATAACTCTATGTACTCGATAGGTATTTGAATTAATTGTAGTAGTTCCGTTATAATCTTAATTGTATCTTCTATCGGTACATTCGTAAAAAGCGACACGACATCGAAACTGACAAGTTCTTCGTCTTCACTTAGCCGAACCCCTTCCAGTAATTGTACAAAATGCGTAGAGTCTTTAATATAACTTATGGTTTTCCCGATGAATGGCACAAGCATGTCCGACAAGAAACGCGCAGTTTTGTAAGTAGGCGAGTCTATTTGGCTTACGATAGGACGAAGAGGCCACTCAGGCTTATGTATCTTCGGAAGCCCGTAAATCTTCGGCGGTGTAGGGTTTAAAGGGCGCAAGTCTTTATGTAGGTCGTCCGGCAAGGTCTTGAAGATTCTATTGAGACCATTTGTAACCCGGTTAGTAGGGTCATACGTAACTTTCTTATAAGTGTTACTGTCACTCACCAACTTGCTAAGTTTATTTTCGTAAGCCGCAGTATCAACAATGACAGTCGCGTTACCTTTATCTGCCGGCAGTACCAACACATCAGGGTTGTTCCGAAGGGGTTTCAACGCGTCTAGCTCGGATTTCGAAATGTTAGACTTGGGTAATTTACCTTTTCTTAAAATCAGCGACACGTCCTGTCTTAGGCACTCAGCATCACGGGAACCGATCTTATTCCGTACTATTGCGTCCTCGATACTGGCAATAATGGACTCTGCCGGCACTTTCCTCGGTGTGGGAGCAAAATTCAGCCCTCTAGCAAGGGCTGTAGTCGCCTCATTTGAAATATTTACCGAGGATAAGTTGATGACCACCTTGGACAACCAATCGGTGGACGTTTTGCATCGTGGTGACGTGCTCAGAGCCTTTTGTCAGGCGCGCTAATTTGGCCAATTGTACTTTTTCAGTACCCATTCTAACTATTTCCGCACGACTAAATGTCATTCCATTTTTATTTTACGATGGTAGTCACGAATCACCCTCGCTAACAATTTTTTGCTCATTGTTTCGAACAAATTATCGTAACCTCGAATGCATTTTATTGGTTTTATTGTTAAACATATTGGTACAACACTCGACAACCGACACTTTTTTAGGAAATGCAAACAACATTCAAGTTTTATACGTTTTATTCTTAACTTTGCAAACCGTTTCACTTCACTTAGTCCTACCTCTCCGTAGAGGTTGACAATTTTAGTATTAAAATTAACGTGGTTGTTACACATATTTAATTGGATAACGGGACGTATATACTCACGTATATACGGTCGGTCAATCCGACTCGAGTTTCGGCCGCGTCCGGCGGCCTTTTTCAAAGCGAGTGCACACGCGCGGTGGCTGCCCGTTTAATGTATAATGTATTTTTGGTAAATCAAAGCATTAAATAATAATAGTTGTTGTAAAGTTAATTAAACTATCTGTTTGGAATATTAGACTGTATTTCTATACTTATTTCTATGAAAGTATTTCATGTTTTTGTTGTAAAACAATTTGTGTTTGTTATAGTTATGTCGTGTGTTGTAAGAATAATATAATAGCGGTTGACTTTGTAAAATAGGGTCATTTTCGATACCAACGGCGTGAAATAAAAACCATCTAATTTACTGTGAGTTTTTATTCTGATGGAGTCTGAACATGGAAACCCTGGCAAATCTCCGACTATTTATTTATCTATTTGATTTTGACTCAATCATTGTCCCAATAAGGTATAAGACTGGGTAAAAAATGAACCATTCTATTAGTCCGCCAGCTCTAGACCATAAATAAATATAAATATTTTTTTCTTTGATCAAATTATTATTAAAAATCGATAATGAAATAGAACATCAAACTTCCAGAGTGAGCCGTGACGTCATTTGTGGATAAAACCCCTAAACACAAGTGACGTCGCGGGAACCTTCCAAGCCCTTCAAACCGGAGCACAGTAATGTTTGCACGTTACTGCTTGGCGGTAGAATAACTGACAAAGGTGTGGTACTTCCAACTACTTAATATAGCTACCATACAAACTTTACGCGCGACGCATAGAAAATAAGCCACTGTGACGTCACGCTTCTGTAGTGTTTTTGTACGAAGCGTTTTTGGGAGAGTCCAAAATTGTGATTTTAAAATCGTGATATCACGGGAAGTTTTTAAGATAACAAAGTAATTCTTTCACCTACCTATGTTTCAGTTATTGAGTAACCTTTTGATGACACATTAAATAAAAATGCGTCGTCATGCCTATTAACCGACTTCAACAAAGGAGGAAGTTCTCAATTCCGTTGTATCTTTTTTTCATTTCTCATACTCGGAAAGTAATGTTGTTTGTTGTTTTATACTACACCTGCTCGGAAAGTACCTTGATACTTTATGAAATGTACGGTAGAAAGTAGGTACGTCATTGCATATCGAACAAAAATGCGGCGAGAAAACGCATCTGAGCGGGAGAGAAAAGTTTATGAAAATCCATTTCTTACGTGGTTTTTCTTTTTTAATTTTGGGTAAGACTATGCGCTGGTAACCTAAATATCAAAAGCCAAAAATTTTTTACAGTGAGTTTTTATCTCCAAGTTCGCAAAATGACACTGGCCACTAGCTTTGTGTTGGATGGTGTCAAACAATTTGAAAAAAGAACATGTGAAAGTTGCAGACGCCATTGGCGCCATTTTCAATTTGTGTGTTGTTTGAGGATTCAAAATTTCAATTAGTAAAGATTTAGTTTTTTATTTTCCTCGTAGGTGTAGTATACAGCACTATGTATCACTCGAGAGAAAGTGCGATTGGTGAACAATGTACTCCTCTCGGTGAACAATGTACTATTAATCTGATGATTGGGTGGAAATTGCTGTTTCCCTCCATAGAGAGGGAAAAGTCATACAAATTACCCGCCTAAGGGCCGGCCTAAAGACCTCGGGAATTGATTCTTTTGACCCTCGCTTAATAATCTACTATTTGTATGTACTCGTATGCTGCGCGACAGCTTCGACAATTATGAATCAATTTTCCCTTTTATTTTTTTATTTCGTAGATCAAAATATGTACCAATTATTAGAAAATATAGAACTATAGTTCAAGGGCGGCCCCGCGGCGGCGGTCAAAGGCGTCGGGTATATATTTTATCGAAATCGGCGTAGGTAGTGATCTGTGAAATATGAACAAAAAACTAAAATTTGCTTTCTTATATTATTTAGACGATGTAGTGATTGACTCTTATGAAATTTAGTGAAATGAGTTTAAATTGAGGTTGCTTTTTTTTTGGAGAAAATAGATTGTAAAACTAGAAAATCAGAATCTCTACTTTGATAAATTGTCTGACATGATGTTGATTAGAGATGAATGGAAACTAGTCACATGCAACGACATGGAACCATATTGTACTGGAGTAACGGCACTAAACTCATATGCACATTTCTTAGAAAAAACGTGCCCTATCATAAAGGACCTAGCTCAATGTGACGTCATACTACATCAGATACGTCATGGGTACTCAGAACTGGAGCACCACAACCACCTGTAACTGAGTCAACAACCAAGTGCGCGACCACGCAGGTTGCGCCGGCGCCGCGGCGCGGGCCTATCGACGGCAGTGGCTATGTCGCTAATACCGTGTTTGGCGTATTAGGTGAAAGATTCGCCGAACAATATCAAAAGGACATCTCGCTTCTCAACAAAAATCAAAAACACATAGCGGCCCTCTGCAAGAATCAAACTTCAATTGTTGAGACGGAGTAAATCTTTTAAAACGAACGGGAGATTCTGTGTACAAACAACACAAGTTTATAAATAGACATATGATTGAATAAATTAAAAATAGTCTTCACACAAAGATAGTCCTAATCGGCTTTACAATGGGATCGATTCTAGCAAGTAACATGCTCTATAACTTAAAAGGAAACAGAACACGTTATCAGACACCGTTACCTACGAGTATGTCCATCACGGACGTTTCAACTTGCATATTCTAAGTCCGGAACAGCTGATCGACGAGTTAAGCGTAATATCAAGTCAACTGCCAACTGTAGAGAACATACACGATGATTTACAGAAATTATACGAACTTCTTACTATCAAGACAAGGATATTAAAAAAGTACATTATTTTTGAAATAAGAATTCCACTCATCAGCAGAGACGCTTACGAGATTCTGAAAATAATTCCAGTGCCCTAACTATCAGGAGAAAATAGTATCACGATTATTATACCTTCATACATATCACAGAAAATGACGTAAGATCATGTTTGAAGTTATCGGATTCTTATTTTTGTCACATTCAAAAACCAATATATCAGATGAGAGATGACATAAATCTACGCCTATCCGAAATATCTCAACGCAAGACGACTAGCAGATTATGTAGAAATGTTTGGCAAGAAAGTCATACGTACAATACTTACTTATATTTCAGTTGTGACCGGTGTCAAGTGCGAGCACTATGCGGGAATCAAGTTACCGCGCACCAGCTGACTCGCGCCGGCCTTATAAGCGTGGCTCAAGGTTGCATCGCAAAAACAGACAACTTTACTGTTTATACACATATTCCACACTCCAGTGTATTGAAAGTGAAGCCCGAGATTTATGCGCCTACAATAGCTTCAAATAATCATATAATCAACTGAACTATTCCAAGCTACTGGAAACAGAGTGATTTTCCTGATATTACTTCGCAAGACATTGCAGAATTAGGACAAAAAATAAAAAGCATAAAGAAAAGTGAAGTTATAGTAGATGATGTATCATATCACGAGATTCATCTTTACACCATGATATATGTCCTACTAGGAGGGATCGTCATAATAGGGCAATGTTTCCAGAGAAATTACAGGGCTTGGAGATAGAAGATCTTAGATCTCTGGGTGACGAGCGCAGTGCAGTGCTAGGTAATTATTCGGACTCTTCATGTTCGAATAGCTGCGTATCACTGTGATGTTAAGTATCAGGCATGTTGCTTACCATCAGGCACATGTCCTGATCGTCTCGTCACTCTTTATTAAAAAAAAAAAAAATAGGACCGGTTGTCACGATGAGACGATTCCAATGCAAATGGAGAATTTCGGCGACCCGGAGTCAAGCGGAAGAAGCCGAGACAGCAACGTCAGCCACGCCTCAGCATCAACCAGCATCAGACAGCGGCGCCGCTGAGACAGTCAGCGGGATCAAGACATCGCAAAGAAATATTAGCACTCCACCTATTTTTCACAAGTTGACGGTTGCTGACGAATAATTAAGACAATTTTATTACGAGTATTTCTTAATGTTGTTAGGCTCATTGTTGCTTTATTGTATTATCATTCAGCTTGTACCATTTCAATATCATCAACATCCATCAAGACACATACCATTTTCTCTCGCCCCGAATATTATGTACGATCAAACATCATACATTTTGTCATATCATCAAAACACACTTTCCGTCATTTTGCACATTCGCATAAAATCCATTAGTTCACTATAGGTAGGCACGCAGTGCGTACAAGCACATTAAATATACAAGTCAAATCAAGTTATCTAGTTTTCATTTCCTGCTTCATCAAGCAAATCAACAAATTTAGTGTACGGCGTCACCAAGGACTCGTACATACATCCTTCCTTTATAAATTGCAGTGTAGAGGTAAATACATCTCGTGGTTTAAAATATAATTTATTAATTTCAATTTTTCGTTTTAAAAATGATTAGTGCGGTCAGTTCTGTACGTACAGATTGTTACTCACCACTTTTATAAATAAAGAGCGCACCAAAATACTATGTCCCACGGATCTTCACTCACAAGGAGAGACTCAAGGTCACAATGCACCACGCTGATCAAATACTGGTAATTATGGATGACACGAGTCATAAATAAATGTATGTTTTGTAATATGTTGGTTTTCTCAAAGCAAGTAATGCCATTAACCTATTCAGCGTGGTAATTCCACCAGGATACTGGACACGCTTCCGACTGGTAGTAAGCTTGATTATCGTTAGACCTTAATTAATTGGTCTATGGATAATTCAGTTGTGCTTAGTGTAAGTAGTTAGGTGTGTAGTGTAGTTATCAATACATGTTAGTATTTTGTAAACAAAAGAAGAGCTTAAATACTTGTACATCGGCACTTGGGAAGTTACTTAGAGGTGTAGGCGGGGCTTGAACCTGTGACCACAAGCTTGTGACAACATACGATATCGCTACAGTTTTAAACCGCAATTGTTAACCGTGTTAATAAACCGTACCTAAATGGAATACGCATGTTTCAAAATGCAAATTTCTGATTTTTTAAATAAATTTTAATTTATGTTTTTTTTATTTTATCCTTGGAATTGAGAGAATACATGAGTAACAAAATATTTAGGCTCTAGGCTAATGCTAAGAAGCTACTCAATATACAATGCCATCATTTCTTACTGAAAATATGTACATTTTGAAAGAGGTCAACGGAAAATCTGCTTTGGTAGAATGTAATATGGCTGCAATTTGCCAATCCTTTGGGAAACAGTCTGGAATCGATTAACTCTGTGAAACCTATGCTTTCCTGGTACAAGTGCATCGGAAATTCTTCGTAAATGCAGCTTTACTGCAGCTGCAAATGGACTGGACGCGCTGTACGGGGCTTTGGGTTTCTTTCAGGTTATTAAAATAAATGTTTCACTAACTCACTAACACATATTCTTCTGTGTTATTTTGCATTTGTTTGAATTAACATAGAGTTAGCTCCGCGTCAAAAAACAAATATCATGTGACAAGGAGAAATGATCGAGAGTTACAACCCCCTATCTTCAGCTACACTCAGTTGGATAGGTTACAAGTGACGCCATAGTGCTGAATCTTATTACTTTAAACCCTTCTATCGTCCTACATAGGTCTCCTGGTGGCTCATTTGACCCATACATTTTCACGGGCCTGCATAGACTGCACCTAAACGTAAACTAAATGCAACCAACAACTCCAGACTCTTTTTTGTAAGTTAGTTTTTAACTGCGTACTTCTGGTATAACGTTGCACTCAATTGCGTATTGACAGTTTTATTTAGGAGAATTGGAGGGATGGATAAATTATTATTATTGTTTAAGAGAGTGCATGCATGACCGAATATCGAATATCATTTTATGAAATCATGGAGTTACATCCGATATCAAATAAATTCTGAATCAAAGTATAGTTCACAAAATAAATCTTGAGAGTAGGTACATATTAGCTAACCAATCGGACACCAGAAAGGAGGTTCCATACTATTTCATCCAATTCGAGTTCGCTTGTTCGAATGTTATGCTCTCGCCCCCTTATTGATAAACATGTAGTGCAGCGACGACGATAAGACAACTTGTGTTTTGAAAACGTCTTCGGTTATCATGTCTCCCTGGTAGATATACCTGGTCAGATGCACGTGTAACTTGCACCAGCGCTGCTAGAGGTCACATTGTGATTATATTATTCAGTTATTCGGAATTGCGGTCGCTCGGGTGTTGCATAATTTACAAACGAACTGATTATCAGTTGTGTTGTTGGGTTCCCGAATGAATTTAGAAATGCAAAGTGAGTGGTTAACCATAGGTGAGTTCTGTATCCCATTAGCTCTAAAGTGGCGCACCTTGGTCTATGACTGGTCTCCTGCCTTATTAAAATTTTATCTAAATGCATTCCAAATGACCCTCCCTGACCAGAGTAACTTGGTAAGGTGGGGAAAAGCCTCTGAAAAATGTTGCTATACTTGTGGAGAGGCGATATGTACAGCAAGGCACATATTGGTGGGATGCAAGGTGCTCCTTAATGGGGGTCATTACTCGCGGCGTCATGACAGAGTACTTGAAATCATACGTGAAGCCATGAACCTTTCAGTAGCTAGAGCCCAAAAGGATTGACGACAAACAAAAGACAAATTAACTTTGTAAAAGAAGGCTCAACTTCAAACTCCAGGAACAAGCCTTACTCAATCCTGGGTACAGCACCTGATTGGACTATTTTAATGGACACGTATGAAAAGCACTACAAAATCCCAGAGGATGTGGGTGTTTCGTCATCCAGACCGGACATTTTCCTTTTTTCTAGAGCTACGAAACGCATAGTCCTTGTAGAACTTACCGTACCGTGGGAAACTAATATACCTAAAGATCACGCGATGAAACAAAATAAGTATTACGACCTCCTAAACGAATTAACAAAAAACGGCTATGTAGTTAGTTTATACGCTGTAGAAATGGGAGCGAGAGGTATACCAGCAAAATCTCTCTATAACCTTGGCTTATCCAGAAGTGCAGTAAGTTCTATACTAGAACGTGTATCTAAAGCTGCACTGGTAGGCTCATATCAGATTTGGCTGGGCAGGGAGAGAAAGACGAGTAGTGAAGGTGAGTGTTGATGTACGTCTGAAAGGGGCCCCTTAAACCTACGCCCGAGTCACAAGTCTAGGGGTCTACTCGAGTTTTTCTCTCTCTGCCACACGATGGACCCGGCACCCGCGCGGTGAATCCATGGAATGCTAAGAAGATCGTCTCTAAAACCACAAATAGGCACTCAAAAGCGAAAAATAAACTAAAATCATTATTGTAAGCGCTACTCACTCATCTATTTGAAGTCGGTGCCAGCCAAATCTAACAGGTATAGGATAGATACTACTTACCTGTGCCTACATAGCATCAATCTACTAACTTTTTGACCTGACTGGCACCGACTTCAAATAGATGAGTGAGTAGCGCTTATAATAATGATTTTAGTTTATTTTTCGCGTTTGAGTGCCTATTTGTGGTTTTGAAGTCGGTTTAATTTTTTGTACGAAAATAGTTTAGTTTTCTCTTTTTAGTGTACAAGAACAAAATTAAAAATTTTGATTAACCTTGGATTTGTTATCTGTACAACATTCTACTAGTCAAGCCCTTTCATTTGATACCCATATTATGGGAGTTGTGAAAAAAGAAATGTATTATGTAATGTATATGTGGAAGCGGCCATCTTGGATTTGAATTTTTTCATAGTGCAAAGTATTCTACTAGTCAAGCTCTTTCGTTTGATACCCAAATTGAGGTAGTAATGAAAAATATAATATAATTCGCCATTTTGCCGTGGCGGCCATTTTGCATTTGAAATTTGTTATAGTACATAGTATTCTACTATTCAATATTAGTCAAGCCCTTACATTTGATACCCAAATTGAGGTAGGTTGTGCAGAAATATTTTGTCCGCCATTTTGTGGAGGCGGCCATCTTGAATCGACATTAACCAGACATAGCTAAGAACATTTGCTATGGTATTAACCTTGAAATAAAAGAAACCGCATCGAAATCGGCCCATCCGTTTGAGCTCTTCGGTGTCACAGACAGTCAGATAGACATCGACGTCAAACTTATAACACCCCTTTTTTTGGTCGGGGGTTAAAAACAAGTTTTAATTAATCCATTTACACAATTTCGTATTGACAGGATCGAGTTTCATAACTTTTGTGAAATCTTCAACTACGACATCCAGAAAATTGTACGCAAATTTTAGTTTATGGTTCATATTTCAAAAACCACCAGACCGATTTTGATAAGATTTATATGGGACCATTCGGGAAGTATAGCCATCCGAACACAAAAAGAAATTTTAAAATCGGTTCAGAGGTTCTCGAGAAATCAGGTAACATACATAAAAAAAAAAATAGGGGTCGAATTGATAACCTCCTCCTGTTTTTGGAAGTCGGTTAAAAAGCGAAATCGATACAGAGATTTCCGACGTTAGTGAAGCCAAACTATCTCAAAGGTTTTGTTGGCATTGATCTGAAATTTCTTTACATATTTTCAGAGTAGCTCTATTTGTTTACATTAACAGGGAATGATCTACCGCTTATGCTCGGTGCAAATGCAACTCAGTTTATGTTCCCACTGCCTGCACTCGGGCCTTCTGTCATAAGGGGAGAGTTAAGGCAACAACAACGCTGGCCAAGTGTGGGTTAGCGGATAACACAAACATGTTCTCAAACAATATTATTTTTCTCGGGGCACACCTGTTTCCTCACAATGTTTTTATTCCGCGCTAAAGCCAGCTGTTTGTGATAAACATCATCTTCATCCATACATCTTGGAAGAATACCATTAATATACATTGCTGGCTGGATTCGAACCTATGACGTCACGATTTGGGATCGGACGTTCTTGTCACTAGGCCAACTGGGATTTTGTAATTTGTACGGGCTTACGTACCTATGTTGAATTTAATATTTATGTATTGACGTTTGCTGAATGTGACTGTCACCGCGCATCTGATTAACATGCAGTCAGTTAGTGCCTACCTTCTAGCCCCTAGGAAATATGGCGAGCCGCTCTATTATTGTAAATGAAAATGCAACGAAGTTGACACGGCCTCATTTCGTTTTTCTGAGAGCAGGACAGCTACGCACATCCGCAGCGAACGTCGAAGAATTCTAACTTGGTCCCCTGTTCAATGTACTATTGAAGAATTCACCTCTGTTACAATAAGTAGTTGTATATCTTCTTAAGTTATTTTTTTTCTGTACAAATGTTCTTGAAACTGAAAAACTAAAAAAATGACGATGTCTTCCAACTTTAGAGATGTGACGGTTTTGATTCAATTGATGTTCTTCATATGACAATATCCGAGCGAAGCTGCGGTCTAGTGTTGTGAAAAAATGTACAGTCATAGGGACGGCCGACAGAAGTGAAAACTCATAACTCTGAATTTGATAGCTCACTTTGGAAACTACGCGGGTGGAACCGGAGGGCGTGGCCTTGGCCATGGCCATCTAGAAATGCGCCATGGTCCCGAGTTTACCGGAAGATTTCTTTCATGTACGAACGTGACACTTGAAGTCGATTCACAGCCCGCGAACGATCTGTCTGTGTTGCGCCAAAAAAAGTTTTCACTTCAACGTGGTCCAGGCTCGTCCTCAGGGAGCCCCCACTCGCGGGAACCGCGGCCAGCAGCGGTACTCTACGGAGCTGCCGAACAGCGTGCAACTGTTCGCGATGATGATCCGCTCGTTCTCTATCGTGCCTGGAGATTTCCAGTCGATTGCTGGAAACATAAAATAGGTCTCAAATAACTGAAACAAAACCGCTCAAACATTTGTAGTAGCACTGATCAATATTTAAGCAAATAAGTATGACACTTGTTTCCCGATAAAACGAACACCAAATAACAAACGTGATGCTTCGTGGGTTACGCCTGATATTCTAAATCTAAAATCATTGTTGTTTGATATTTCGAAATTAGTTGACCAATTTCCTGAAGAAGAGAACTTAATAGCTATGTTTGACGATCTCAACAGGAAATACAATTCTACTTTGAATGTGTCTAAAACAAATCATTACACTAGCATAATACATGGAAGCACGAATCCATCTAAAGCTATGTGGGGAATCGTGAACACGGAGAGGGGGAAAAACAATTCGCCTAGGATAAACTTTTCCGAGATCGTAAAAGATTGTAACGGCAGTAAGTTTAGTTCGCCAAAAATGCCGTAAATGCTATGAACGTTCGGTTTTAAATGCAGCTGCTGCCTGTGGGGCGCCTAAAGCTAATGCTGCTACTGTATGTAAAATTTTAGTATCAGCCCGTCAGGCGTCTGACTGTTCCCTCAGACTAACAAGTTTTTCGGCTGATGAGGTATTTCGCATAGTCTCCTCCAGAATACCTCCAAAAAAGTCAAAAGACATATACGGTGTGTCGATGGAGCTAATTAAACTAGCAATTTTGCCTCTAGCTCCGGTTCTCGCCACACTGTTTAATAAGTGTCTTAGGGAGGGGTCGTACCCGTCGCCTCTGAAGATATCGAAAGTGTCCCCGATATTTAATGGCAAAGGCAAGCGGGACGATATTGATGGATATAGACCAGTATCGATTATACCAGCAATAGCCAAAGTATTCGAAAATGGCTTGAGTTCGCGATTAGTGGCCTATCTATCGGAAACCGAGGCGCTGTGTGAACAACAATACGCATACCGCGAAGGGAGGTCTACGACTTCTCTAACGCGTGAAGTGATTCGTAGCGTGTTGGCTGCCCGTGAACGTAAAGAGCAAGTAGCCGTCTTATGCTGTGACTTATCGAAGGCCTTCGATGTTGCAGACCATGAGACCTTAGCTTTAAAGCTGAAACACTATGGCATAGCTGGGAAATCATACGAGGTATTGACTGACATGTTACGTTCCGCTCTCAAGTAGTGGATGCTGGCGATGGCGACAATAAATCAGACCCGTTGCCTTCGTCTATGCGAGTACCGCAGGGTTCGTCAGGCTCTAATATTATGTTTTCTCTCCTACTAAACGATCTACCCGAAGCCGTGAAGGGTGCAGCCATATTCATGTATGCGGATGACGTGGCTGCCGTAGTCACAGCTCTTTCAATAGAGGAATTAGAAGAGAAATTAAATATTGTAATAAACGGCTTAAATTCATGGTTTAGCGCCAACGGTTTTATGCTAAATTCAAAAAAGACACACTATATTTACTTTTGTCTGTCGGGACACCATACAAAACCGCTAAAAGTCTCGTTAAATGGTGTTAGGATTGAGCAGGTACAGAACACCGCATTTTTGGGGTTCGAGATTGATCGCAGCATGACGTGGGAACATCACATCGACAAGATGTGTGCTAAAGTTAACAGTGCGTGCTTTGCGCTAAGACGAGTATCCCGAGTGGTGTCTACGGAAGTGTCACGTGCATGTTACTTCGCCACAGTGCATTCACGGTTACAATACGGCACCGAGCTATACGCGCGCTGCCGACTGGAAGCGTGCGTTTCGCGCCCAAAAACGTGCCGTACGTGCCATTGTTGGCGTATCGCAATGTACATCCGTCAGGCCATATTTCAAGGAGCTTGGTATACTTACTTTACCTGCTATCTTGATCTATCAAGTGGCTGTGTATGTCAAAATAATCTAGAATCGTACAACACGCGAGGAGAGACATTCTCGCAACATACGCAACGCCGACAAGCTGGATGTTATACCACACTCTCTCACGAGGTCACAGAAGTTAACTCACATTATGGGACCGGAAGTTTATAACGCTCTTCCCAAAATAGTTTTATCGGCCCCAAGTTTCGGCAGCTTCAAAACAGATTAAAGTGCTGGCTTATCGATCAAACTTTTTATAGTTACAGCGAATTTTGTGTGTGAGTGATGGCAAAGTTCCCATAAAAATGTAAATAAATAAATTTGACATAGGTTAGTACAATTGCAATAAAGACATTATACTCGTATAATGCTTGACAGTTTTCTGTACAATAATTATTGTAATACAGTAAAGTAGTAGTTTCAAACTTTGAAAATGTATACAATTTGTATGCTCTTTCTTTTGTTTTAATTTTTTATTAATTGACGTGTAAATTGTACATTTATGAATAAAGTACTTTGACTTTGACTTTGACTGTAGGTGCTGCCTAATATTCTGACAATGAAATCTACTTCTATACAGGGGCACTGGTGATCCTTAAACGGATGCAGGCTGATTACCAGTTTACGTTTGTCTAACGTCGGAAATAAGGAGCCTCTGGATCTGTGAGAGGAAGCTGCTATTTGATACAATCAATGCTCCCACAGATCCGGTAATTTATTAAAATACTAAAAACTTAGTCTAAGTATCATATTACAAATTTATGTTTTTTTTTTCAATTTACAATGTATAATTATGAGAATTTAATTCAATCCAATCATTTATTTATCAAATTGGTACATGGGTACACTTTTGAACGTCAAATTATAGAAACATTAAATACACAATGTCAGATAAAACAACAAAATACAAACAGAACATAACAGTATTAAATTATGGGTAATGTCAAATTAAATTAAATCTGAGAATTCAATCAAAGAAAAAACAATATACATTTGTCACAATTCATCTAAATTTTCTAATGTCAAGTGTTTCCAGGTCTTTTTGTCCTCTAAAAAATCTTGTATTTTATAGTATGCCTTTTTAGTCAAAACTTTTTTGACTGCCAACTTAAAAGCTTTGTCATTTAGGCTAGTTAGGCAATCAGGTAACATATTATAAAACTGAATACAATTGTATCTAAATGATTTCTGAATTTTTGAAAGTCGTGTTCTGGGAACAATATTTATACTTTCATTTATCTCTTGTATTTTAATTGTGCGTATCACATTTCCTAGTATAACTATTACAATGCTTTCTAGCATACATTATGTTGTGGTAAATATAAAGGCTTGGCATTGTTAAGACATTGATTGGTTTGACCAATTCTCTCAGAGATTCCCTGGGCTTCAACTTGTAAATGTACCTGATGGCTCGTTTTTGTAATACAAAAATTGATTTAAGAGCATCTGTAGCATTTCCCTATAGTAAAATTCCGTATGCCATGATAGAATGGAAATAACTGAAGTATACAGTTTTTGCTGTAGCAACATCAGTTAAATCTCTTATTTTACGGACTGCATATGCCGCTGAGTTTAGTTTACCCGCTAATTCTTTAATATGCTCTCCCCACTGCAACTTGGCATCAAGTTTCAGGCCTAAAAATTGTGTTGTATTGGTGAAACGTAACTCATCATTATCAATAATTACTGGGTTAAAACTGGCGTTTTTCAGTTTTAGTGACTTTAATGTTTTAATAATAATATTTGGTGTCACTTCGTGAAAACTGAAGTTTACAGTGGAAGCAGGCACATTTTCGGCAAGCAACCGATTTGCTTGTTTAGGACATGATATTAGTTTCTTTGTAGTTTCTTTTGGAACCTCATTGAAATAATTAGCAAATGTATTAGCGACTTTATGTTTATCGTCACTAAGTACATCATTGCAATAAATTTCCATTTTTGGCTCCGCTTTTCTTGACTTATTAGTTTCGGATTTGATGATAGACCATGTAGTTTTAATTTTATTGCTAGATTTCATGAGTTTGTTTTTAATGTGAATTGATTTAGCTTTCCGGCAAACAGATTTGAATATTTTACTAAATTGACGTTCGTGAATTCGAAAAAGCTCGTCTTGTCTATATGCCCTTTTACTATAAAGTTCATACAGTTTTCCTCTAGATTTTTATATACTCGGGGTAGCCCAGTCATTAAATTTTATTTTATTGGAATATACCTTTTCTTTTAAGGGAAAAACTTCGTCAAAAGTATCTTCCAAAATATTGAAAAAACGACGGTCCCGAACTTATATTAGAAACACACAAAGCATTTATTATTTTCAGTCTATGTACATTAAGCGTCTTTTTGTTTATATTTCTGGTATTTATTTGTTTACTTTTTGAATTCATAGCCACACTGAGAGCGACACGACAAGTCAACCTCAAGACCTGCGAAAACATCATGCAGTCCTATAGGCTAGGAAGTGAAAGCCTCTTAAAGGCGAAACTCGATGAGGCCGAAGCAGCCATTTACAATAATGTCACTTCCCGGGTCATCAAGGGAACCATGACAGGACAGTATATGGGAGTTTACAGTGCAGAAAATGGCTTCGTGACACTGAACGAGAAAAAGACAGAGCGCGCGGGAATGCCTGTTTACGAATATGCGATACCACCCTATTGTAGTTACCGCCTGATGCACCAAAATTATGCTGGACGACAAGATCCTAGAGATGGCCAAGATTATCGAAGGGAACTCAAGTGTCACAGCGGGTTGGGAAAATTGGGAGGTACCGAGAATACAATGGGTCAATGGAGTTCCAGGATGTGGAAAGACAACATGGGTGATTAGGCACTTCGACGTGGACAAGGACGCTATCATCACCACAACAACTGAGGCAGCAAAGATCTAAGAGAAAAGCTATCGCACCGTATCGGAAACCTGGTCAAAACCAGGGTGCGAACCATGGCTTCTGCTCTGGTAAATGGTTTCGGAAAAGAGAGTTTCAGTCGCCTCATGGTGGACGAAGCCCTCATGAATCATTTCGGATCCATTGTAATGGTCTCACGGTTGTCTGGTGCTTGCGAAATTGTCCTCATCGGAGACGTCAATCAATTGCCTTATATCGATAGGGATCATCTTTTCGAAATGAGGTATCACCGCCCGAACCTGGTAGCAAAGATCAGCCAGGAGTTGCTCTGCACACATCGAAATCCAATGGACGTCGCATATGCGCTGAGGGAAATATACTCCGGTATGTACTCCTCGGTGCCCCGTGTAAAATCCCTAGAGCAGAGAAGGTATAAGGGAGCGCAAATACCCAACATCCAACCAAACACCCTTTTTTTAGTTCACACTCAAGAGGAGAAGGAGACCCTGACAAACCAGGGTTATGGGTCAGGCACCGGGTCACGCATCCTTACCATCCATGAAGCTCAGGGACTGGCATACGAGTCGATAATCGTTATCAAAACTAAGGCAAACATGAAGCAGTACGAGAGCGTGCCCCATGCGGTTGTCGCAATCTCACGGCACACGGGGACCTTCACGTACTACGCTGACGACACCGACGACGCCATCGGTCGATTCGTTCGGCGAGCGTTGTCTGCCACAACGAAGGCCATCCGAGAGTTCAATTTGCAGATGGCCATCAAAGACAGAAATGCAGTCGTGGTGGAGGCGCTGAACCGGCAGGAGGCGGTTTAAAAAATAAAATAGGCCTAGAATTAGAATGAAAATGCTCCCTACTCCCTCCTATTTCCTTTTCTTCTCCTAATCCAAAATTCATGTAAAAAAGAAAACAAATGACAAAAGCCACGGACCCGGAGTCTGTGGATTTGCTAAATTTAATTTACAAAAAAAGCCTCAAAATCTAATGAATGTCAAAAATACACTTCTCCAAAGTCATTAATTACAATACCCCACCCCGAACGTTGTATTATTATAAGTGACAATTTATTAATTCTGTAATTACCCGATTATCACATTTTGTAGAGCTACGCAGAAAGAGAATGAAATCTTAAATGCATATGACGCATATTACGATATTCACGATGTTTTATTTCAAGACACCTATTCGAAATGCAAAGTTTTCGAATCAGATAAAAATGACGCATTCTTTCTTATTTACGAATCGATTTTGTGATTCGTTCATTGTATTTTCATGCAACGATGTACTTGCCGTAGGGCAGTGTTACTAGGACACCAGAAAATTGAAGAAGTTGCTGATATCACATGTTTGTGTATTCAAAAATAAAGACTTGCATTTGTTTTCTATATGTTATCTTGTATTTAATGTTTATATTATACGCGGCGGAATCACGCGATATAAACATGATGTGTTCAATTCGCGAAAGCTTATAAACAATGTTATCTGGTTTTTTTTTTGTATTATCGGTAATTACAAGCAACTGTAGGGAAGGTGACTAGGTGAAGGTACTTTTTTCCTTAATTCAAAAGATGTATGATCTTAAATAACCTAACATAAATGAATAACTTATTTTCACTTATCATCACATTCATCGAAGTATGTATAAGAGAGTAGAAAATGTTAGTTTTTTGTTATTTTATTTATTTAAAAACCGAAACACCGATATCTATAAAATGTATATGGGACCACTTCTGAACTATGATCTTCCAAACAGAAAAAGAATCATCAAAATTGATTCACAATTAGAAGCACACATAACATGACATAACTCAAAATTACATAAAAAAATTGATTTGAAGATTGAGAGCCTCCTCCTTTTTAGAAGTCGTTTAATAACGTGTTTTATCTTAATAAAATACCTTACATACGTGATAAACACTTTAAATACAGTGGATTTTTCATTTTTATTTTTAATCCAAATATTTATCATCCTTAATAGCACTGCTTATACATGAAAACATGTTTAGTGGTAGGACTCCTATCAGAGTCCACCTGGGGAAGTACCACACCTTTGCCAGTTATTCTACCGCCAAGCAGTAATGTGCAAACATTACTAAGTCCCGTTTGAAGGGCAATGTATCCAGAGAAATTACAGGGCTTAGAGATATAACATCTTAGATCTCTGGGAGACGAGCGCAGTGCAGTGCTATGCAATGATTTGGACTCTTCATGTTCCAATAGCTCCGTGCCTCTGTGCTGCTATGTGGCAGGCATGTTGCTTACCATCAGGCGCATGTCATTGTATAAAAAAAAAGAAGTGTGGCACTCGGGGACTGCCGCGGTAAAGCTATTGCATGTTGCATGCATTTTTATCAACATAAGCAATGGGGATGTTAACAATTATTCGGAATTGCTTTTATTTTGAAGAGTGCCATTTATTTACCTTAAAAAATACCACGGGAAATCCGTTAAGTTGGCAACACTGCTAAGAGCATTTAGTCTGTAAAGCTAATACAAATAAGATTCAAAGTCGAATGACCGAGTGGGGAGGACGGCGTTACGGTCTTCCATCCCTCTTTCTTGTGAACATAATAAAGAGATGTACGATCACTAAAATTCGGTCCTAGGCCCGCGATAAAAGCTATGCAATAGCTTAAAAAAACACGAGTCCGGTTTTTTCAAGACACCTTCAGAAAATGTAAAGTTTCGGAATCAGATGGACGATGTATTATTTATGAACACCGGCGGTGTGTTTGTGAGATTGGTCATGCATTTCCATGCAATAACGTAACTGCAGCAGGGCCGTTTTACCAGGAGATCAGAAAACCGAAGGAGTTAAAATCACAAGAAATTTGTCGATACAAAAGACTTCCAGTTTATCTTTTGTTTTGTATTATAGGTAACCACTAGCAAATGTGCAGAAGGTGAATTATCAGATAAAAATGTGTTATATTCTGGAATCCAAAAGATAGTTCATGTTAAATAACATTTCATTTAGGTAACACACTGTTCATATAGCACAATGGAACTACACCTTTGCCAGTTCTTCTACCGCCAAGCAGTAAAGTGAAAACATTAATGTGTTCCGGTTTGAAGGGCAATGTTCCAGAAAAATATGAGGGTTTAGAGATAAAACATCTTCAAGTCAAGATCACTTCTACTTTCCTGTAGTAACTTCACGGTCGAATCGCAATTATTGTTGCAGATAATTATTTACCGAGCAAATTCAGTTAAACCGGCTGGAGCTTTAGACAAGGTTAAGTACAGGTACTCACAGTGAACATTAACTCGAGCCTTGTAACGAGAAAATCCGATTAAGGTGAGGTTAGCAAAACGATATCGTTTCATACTCGACGTTTCAAGAACTCGAAGGGAGAGGTTTGAGTCTACCTACTCCTGTGATAACATACTTAGTCTGAGGTGTTGTTTCCGATGGTTTCAATCTAGTGTCTTCGAAGCGAGAGTGAATCAAGTCAAATACTGCAACTTATAGATGCATAATTGAATATACAACATTATAATCTCATTTACAGCGTTGTAGCTCCTAAACTATAAATGATACGGGAAAAAGTTTCTAATAAAATTTATAGGTAATTTCATGCTCTATATAATTCAGTTACCATTATTTTTAACCCCCGACCAAAAAAAGGGGTGTTATAAGTTTGACGTCGATGTCTGTCTCTCTGTCTGTCTGTCTGTGTGTGTGTCTGTCTGTGGCACCGTAGAGCTAGCGTAGTCAAACGGATGGACCGATTTCGATGCGTTTTTTTATTTGAAAGTTAATATCCATACATCCGTTCTTAGCTATGTTTGGTTAATATCGATTCAAGATGGCCGCCTCCACAAAATGGCGGACAAAATATTTCTTTACAACATACCTCTATATGGGTATCAAATGAAAGGGCTTGACTAGTAGAATACTATACACTATAAAAAAAACAAATCCAAGATGGTCGACACCACAAAATGGCGAATCATATTATTTTTTTCACTCCTACTTCAATAAGGGTATCAAACGAAAGGGCTTGACTAGTAGAATACAGTGCCCTATAACAAATTTCAAAGTCAAGATGGCCGCTTCCACAAAATGGCGAAATACATTTCTTTTGTCACAACTCCCTTAATATGGGTATCAAATGAAAGGGCATGAATTGTAGAATGTTGTACAGATAACAAATCTAAGGTAGTCGGGGGTTAATCAAAAGTTTTAATATTGTTCCTGTTAATTTATAAAATAATAATTTATAAAAAGTTTGGAGCATTAAAATTAAAAACCTGTGCGCTAATCAAATAAAATCAAATAAAAAAGATGACAAATATTATTATCTACAATGATGTAGACAACTTTTATCGTACGATGCGCGGTTCGCGAGATATTCAATAAAACGTGTTTCCCAAGATGGCGGCTGAAGTAAACCCCCTCCCGCCGCGCCTACTTGGATTTACATTGAGGGAACTCACTCAAACATATTCCAAAAAAAATACCAGGTCCCGTACGTTTCATTACAAACCTACTTTATTTGCTGCGGCGCTTGGACGAATACGAAAACGAACAAAGACACAAAGGCTGTACACAGGCAACGCATCCCATAGCCTTAGACATTTTATGACGAAATTAGAGTCATATCACCTCGTTCGAGTCATTGAAACGTCACACATGAAACGATGTCGCTGTTTCGAGCTATACAATCACGTTTTTGAGTACTAGCAGCAGCCCGCGGGTTTGCCCGCGTAGTTCCCGTTCCCGTTATTTTCTCGGGATAAAATGTTATTACTGGCGTAGCCCGGGTGTTCTTCCAGACTATAATCTATGTTCCAAATTTCAGCCTGATCCGTTCGTACACATCCAAACAAACATCCAAATATCCAAACATCCATACATTGAAATTTAAAATATTATAATAAGGGCGGGTGGGCGTAATTTTGAATTTTTAAAACAATTTTGAAAGCTATAAAATAGTGTATTAAACTCTGAAAAAATATGTATATTAGTCAAGGATCTAATCTAGTGCAACTCGCAGTTAGTAACACGATGTAATGAGTTTTACTTGATAGAAAAGAAATCCCAAAGTTACCCCTTTTAAAACCTTTTTTTCAAGATTA
The DNA here is from genome assembly GCA_017562165.1 of Ectropis grisescens. NCBI lineage: Eukaryota > Metazoa > Arthropoda > Insecta > Lepidoptera > Geometridae > Ectropis > Ectropis grisescens. The sequence goes on from CM029767.1 coordinate 36,354,237, forward strand.
TGCCTAAACTAATGAATTTTTAAACTAAATTTTTGTACTCGACGAAAGCCACTAAAAAGTTATAGATGCATTCGCAGAGTTTGACTTGATAAAAAGTATCAGTTATTCACTATGTTTAAATACCTACAATATATATAGCGCTCCGTTCGGTAGGCCCGATTAGTACGCTGTTTATTTTATGTTGTATACCAATAAGGCAGTCTCAAAAAAGTGACGTCGATACCACTAATCATTAAAAAATTCTTTTACCACCGTATTCAATGGAAAATCGATAAGTATCGGTAAACTGTTCATCCGTCAAATTAGAGGTCAAGATAAGGAAATAATGAGAGGGGAGGAATCCCCTGCAAATGTGTATGTTCGAACTCGTTTATATAAATAATACCGAACTTGCATTTATATAAAATCAAAATCAAAAAAATCAAAAAACTTTTATTAACCATAATACAAGCATTCATACAGTTTTAACAATTAAAACAAAATTTCTTAAAATCATACACAGTGCATTGTTAATAAAACTGTTCTTAATATTGACTGTCTGGCACCCGAACTAGTTAATAAACTGTGTTTCTGGTGCCAGAGCCCACCGTGTTTTCATAAATTTGTATTTAATTTTTACTTGTTAATATACATTAAATGTGGGTACTTAGCGAGGAAATACATGGAACCAAAGTTAAAGCGTCGGCCGGCATCCCGATAACAGGTAGACAAATTACTCGACCTAAGGTCGGTGGCACACCGAGAGTTTTATAACCGCCGACGTAAAAAATAGTTTATTTATTTTATAGTTTATTATTATAGTTGTTGTTATATTTGATTTATAGTTAATCACCATTAAGATACATAGGTAATCATATTATTAATTAATTCAGGGACATAACAATTTCATAATCATCATCAATCATCATAATAAATATTTATTCTTCTTTTATACATTAACTTGTTCCGTGTGCATGGAAAAATCAGCAAATAACATATAAATCAATTCATGTAAATAACTATAAGAAATAGGTTAAAAAAAAAAAGTTTATTTTTATATACGATAGAATATGTGGGGGTGTGAGTGTAGTATGTGGGGTGTATGTGGGGGTGTGTTTGTGAGGGAGTATGTGTGTGTGTGTGTGTGAATCTGTGTGACGGTTCGTGTGTTATGTTTGTGCGTTTGTATGACTGTCTGTATGTATTTGTGTGAGGGTGAGTTAGGGGGCGGTGTTAAGAAACGAACGTTAAATTAGATTACAATTTTAAATAGAAATTCAGTTTCACTGTATGTTAGAGACTTAAGCCACTCTTGCACTATGGTTCTAACTTTTTTTAAATTGAGAGGGTAAATGCCCAGACTTTGGCTCACTATTGTATATAGATGATTTGAAAGATGCACAAAATGCCTGCTAGCTACTCTGGTACGGTGGGGTACGGTGCAGCAAACTCTTTTTTGCTCTCTACTACCTAGATTTGAATCATAGGGTACTAATTTATGTTTACGAATTATGATGTGTAATATAACAAGCTGCCTAACGGTTAGTACTTCTGTGTTTTTATATAATTTGTCAGTTGGGTATCTAATGGGTTTCTTTGTCATTACTTTTAAGATAGCTCTTTGAGCTCTTTCTAGTCTTATGAGTATTTCCGCACTGGCACCTCCCACACCGTATCACAATAAGTCATAATCGATTGAGCCCATGACATGTATACCAATTTAAGAGTAGCTGCATCAGCAGACGAGCGAAGTTTTTTGAAAATATAAATTAAGCGTCGTGCTCGGACTGATAGACATTCGATTTGCGGTTTCCAGGTAAGCGTGCTATCTAAAACCACTCCTAGATATTTTAAATTGTCTGTTCTACATAAAATATTGCAGTTACATGCTGAATCTGTAAGGAGTTGACAATTGTGGGCCGTTATTGAAAATGAGTTTGGATGAGGTTGAAAATCTGACCTAAGGAAAACGTTATGTATTTAGTTTTGTAATATTCAAAGTTAGCATGTTATTTGAGAGCCATTCCGACACAAGACACAACGCATGTTCTGAATGGAATTTGACCTCGGACCAAGTCTTTCCTTGAATGATTAAGGCAGTATCGTCCGCATATGAAAAATATCACAGTGAGGTATATTTGAGAGACACAAGTCATTTACATAGATAAGGAATAAGACTGGGCTAAAAATGCTTCCTTGTGGGACTCGGAACATGAGAACATGTCATCACTAATGAATTCTTCAATTTTTACAAATTGTGAACGTTCAGAGAGATAATTTTAAAAATTTCCAGTGCGACACCTCTTATGCCCAGTGCTGCCATCTTCATCAAAAGCTTAGAAACATTGACCGTATCAAAAGCCTTAGATAAGTCCAAAATATACCAATTGTTTTAAGTTTTGAATCTAGACTATTCATAATAGAACTAGTAAGATCCAAGACGGCATCTTCAGTAGATTTACTTTTACGGAATCCATACTGGTTTTTGGCTAATAAGTTAAATGAATCTAAATAGTTTGTAAGTCTAGTATTTAGTATTTTTTCTAGAATTTTAGAGAAGGAATTTAAAATTGAAATAGGTCTGTAGTTATTGACACATCTTTTATCTCCACTTTTATGTATCGGCAGAACAATTGCCTTTTTAGAGACTTGGGGAAAATACCGGTGTTTAAACAGAGGTTAAAATATACGTCAGAGGAGGGACCAGTACTTCTCTGGCATCTATAATTACACTAGAAGGAATGCCATCCCAACCAACTGCACAGTTTCTCTTTAAACTTCTTATTACATTGGAAACTTCATTGCAATCCGTATCGAGAACCACCATAGAGTGAAGGCGGTTACCCTCACTGTTGGCCGCATTTTGAGTTGAACGGCTATCAAATTTACTTGCCAATTTACTACCGATATTAACAAAATATTCATTTATTTTATTTAATGAAATTTTTGGTTCTGTTGTCTGATCAATTAACGAAGCAGATGAGGATCTAGGAGAAGAAATATTAGCAATCTTTTGATGGCTTTCCAAGTTTCTTTCGGTTGGTTTTAGCATTTTGTAATTGCTTTATTTCGTACTCTCGTTTAAGTCTTTTAACAAATTATTGCAGAAATTACGATATCTAATGTACGTGATCTTGTTTAAAGTGTTACTCAAGTCTGCTTTATATGTAAGATGTAATTTGTCACGATTGCGAATACATTTTAATAGTCCAGGAGTGATCCATGGTCTAATAATATTATTTCGATTAGACTTTTTATGGGTTTAGTATGTAATTTAATGACGTCTGAGATATTTTTATGAAGGAATTCATGGCAACATTTGCATCGTGCAAAGCATAGATGTAAGTGAAGTCTGTATTTTGTAGCTCAGTAATCACTGCACGATGATCGGTTTTACTTTGAGAGAGTGCTCGTTTTTTATTTTCTGTTTGGTGGACACAACACAGCAAAGTAGCTGAGTGATCAGTCACTGTATTTGGCAACACAAACGTACCAGTACAACTTTTGTTCGAAGGATTACATGGTCCAGGCAACTAGAATCTCGTGTTGGGTACAAATGAGCTGGCAACATACCGTGTGAAGCAACCATATTTAAATAGGTATCTGAAAATTTATTATTATGATTGTTGCTATTTCGTGATAAAATGTTTAAGTTTATATCTCCGATGACAGATACAGTTCGATAACTGGAAAGGTTAGTAAGTAGTGTGTTTAGGCTGTTTATAAAGGGGTCCAAATTGGACTCTGATGGAGAACGATAAATTGCTACTATCGCAATATTATTTTGATATGTAAGTAATAAACAGCTAGCATGAGCTAGAATGGGTTCAGTGATAATCCAGTTAATATTTGATTTAGTGTACACAACAACTCCGTCATTTTTATTTATAAAACCCGATCTGTGGCTATCATATCCATCTAGAATGGGGGTTTGTGGGCAGGAACTTAGCCAACATTCCGAAAAAATCAGCACGTCACAATCAACGTTCATCCTATGCAGAAGTATCTGAACTTCGTCAATATTACGTCTAATGCTACGAATGTTTAAGTGGAATATTTTATGGCACGAACTAGATGGTTTTCTTTAATTAGGTCGAGACATGATTCTGGATTGCACTGAAACGATTTTGATACGGACACTGAATCGAGTTCATTTACCATATTTTCCGGACTATCCATTAAGAATAGCGAGGTGTGTCGCAAACCTTAGTGTCCGTACCCAACTCGCTGGGGACTGGTTAGTATAAGGTAGTCGATGTCTTATGTAGGTTGAATGATCTGTTAATAACATTGCCAATCTATGATAACAATAACAGTGGTCTTGAACAATTAATATTTTTTTCAAATGTTTTATGTTAAAGTAATAAAAGTGAGACCGCATAATGGAGATGTGTGGATTTCGGTTTCTATTTGTTTTTACAGTGAATTTATAATAGCGTGAAAATGTTGTGTAAGTGAGTTGTGAAAGTGTATATGTGTGTGGGAGGTACATATAATATTTAACTACAATCAAAAAATACTTGATTACTAAAGTTAGAATATATAGATGATCAATTTTAGAATTATTTTCAGCGAGAAAAATAGCCAACAGAAAGGGGGAATCCGTATACAACTTGAGTTTAAATAGTCATTTTTCAATTTTAAGTTTTTCCAAATCTCGTTCACTATTTATACGCACCATGGGACACTTGTCTTTTTCACGTAGATACACCTTCCCGTTGGAGACCCAGCAGTAGGAATAACGATGTAATTTTGCGAATTCCTTCGATAAATAAAGTAATTTTTTGACTTTGTTTGTTAATGCTTCAGAAATATAAACATCCGTTTTTGGACAGTTTAGTTGGAGGTGAGAAGTGTTGAGCTTATTTCCTGGGTGCTTTTTATTATAATATTTGATGGCATTTAAAAAAGATTCTTTCACAATGACACTGGTAAATTCCGCAATTATAGGTTTAGGGACTCCAGGCTTGGTATATGTCCGAAAAACATTCTTAAAATCAGTAGGACGTAGATTATAATTCATTGCTTGGGCAGTTTTAGTTATTAGATTGACGAGATAGTCTTTGGATTCAGGCTTGTCTTGGAATGTAGGGACATTTCGAACTTCAATGCAAGACGCTCTGGTATTGTGTAGGAGTCGTTCAATTTCATTTTCAAGAATTTGTGTACGAGCAGCCAGCGTATCTTTTTCTTTGTGCAAGTTGTCATATTTTACTTTTAAATCATCATACTGTGCAGAGATAAACGAAAACGACTCTTTCATTTGAGAACAGTTTTCTTTGAACTCTTCAATTATAGCTTGTAAAGCCGTGAACTTATCTTCCTGTATCTTCTGCCAATTATCAAACATTTTTCGCATTTCTGATAAGCATGATTCAAAATCGGTGTCATCTCGCTTTCGCTTTCCGCGTGCAACTTTTAATAAGACTTTGTCCTCGGAATCACTTAAGGATGTCAGATTCGTCAGCGATGTGGAAGGCTTCTTTGAAGATGCTTTAGATCCCGATGGAGATCGCAGGAGAGACATTTTGATTGTCCGTAAAAAAGAGGGTAGACACACGGCAACAAAAGATTCGGTAAACACGTCCGTTCGCTATCGAGGTCCAAACGGAATAAGATTTATATGCCAGTTAGGTAAATTATTTGGTAGTAAGGTTCTTAGTATTTCGAAGAAAAGTCCTCACACACATACACACACATTTTACCACTTTGGAAGAGTATCTCGCGCAAACTATTCAGCTTAGAAAAAAAATTGTCAGAAACTGCAATACAATTTTTGAACACCTATCCATAAATAACCCACACGTTTAGATAGAAAATATTTTTTGAGTTTCAGTTCCAAGTATATGACACCCCCAAAATTTATTGTTTTTTCTTTTTTTTGTATGAAAATGTTAATGCGGTACATAGAATATAAGTACTTACTACGTTTACGTTTTAATGGTATAGTTCTTATAGTTTCCGAGAAAAGTGGCTGTGACATACGGATGGACAGGCAGACAGACAGACATGACGTATATAGGGTCCCATTTTTTGCAATTTGGCTACGAAACCCTAAAACCCCAACTTTGTTCATTTAAAACTTATTTAAAATGAAAATATCATTCACACTCGACCAAATTTGATAAGAAACCTTTTAGACAGTAAAATTACTTACTCGTAGAATTGAACTTTGCACTAAATTTCCAATCTGTATTTTTTTATATAAGGTTTAAAATCATTTCCTGAGCAAAAAATACAAAATAATGCCAGATCCAGGTGGAGCTTCAAGCGCCATCTCGAAAAAACGGTTTTGGCTCGTTCCTCGAAAAAACAGCACCGTTCATCATCATGATTAAAGAGTCAAACAAAGAATTTGATCTTCACTTTTGTAATAAAAACAACTAAGCTGTGAAACGCACCGGCGGCCGGAGTGGGTTTTTGTCGATGGTTCGAACCTTGGGGTTATCAAGTCGAGAGTAAACTTGTTTCTATTCGAGAAGCAAGTTCCATCGTAGACCGCATAATTTTCATCCACCATCATCAGCATCATCGCAACCGTGTCATTAAATGGGCTATAAATCGTAAACGTTAAGTTTAACAAAAAAAGTTTACGAGCAAAACAAAAAACAGCAAAAAGACTTGACTGTAGTTGTTCAAGTTCAGTTAGATTTTCTATCTTCTCCTTGTTGATTTGAATTTCTTTGGAGTGTTTTTCGACGAGCTGCAGCGGCGTCGACCCCCCAAAAACAAAGCCAGTTAAAACCTGAGTTGAGTCAACAGTCTTGCACTCGGTTGCGGTCACTGCTAAAGACGGAATGCAAACAGGGGAAGAGATACTTAACATAATTAGAAATGTATTAAACGCAAAGGAAGGCAACGTAAAGATAGAAAGAATAAGAAAAGCGAAGGACAGAAAGGTAATAGTGGGATGTCGGTCCCAAGAGGAGAGGAAGAGGGTAAAAGACATCCTGGCCGAGTCTCCGGAGCTAAAGGTAGAAGAAATGCAAAACAAGGACCTGCTGATTATTATAAGAAATGTTCTGCAGTTTCACACCGACGAGGACGTTTTTTCGAGGGTCTCGACGTGGGAAACTGCAGAGCAGAAATCTCGTACAAAAAACGGACTCGAAATCATCATACAGCACATAGTGATGAGGGTCTCCGCAGTGATTTGGCGCAGAATGCTAGAGGCCGGCGCAGTACACATTGACCTTCAGCGGATCAAGGTCGAGGACCAATCCCCGCTGGTTCAATGCTCGCTCTGCCTCGGCTACGGACAGGGCCATTTTTTGTATTGAAAAAACTGACACATGTAGTCACTGTGGAGGACTTCACATACACGCACGCTAAAATAGCAAACGCAGATCACAATGCCTTTAGCTCCGAATGCTTGCTTAGGAAAAAGTGGGACACTCTGGCTCAAACCGCAATAGCTTACTGCTAAGGTTGTCACCGGAATAACGCAGAGGCGAGGATTGTCGGAGCGCACAGGCGCGATGCACCAAATAGATCGACAATTTATATGGGCAACAAATGCGGAGCAGTCACAGATCGCAACAAGTTGCAATAAACTAGACAGTAATGCTGCGACCCTATCATCTCATGTGAGTGATAGAGCCGTGACAAAAAACCAGACGGTAAATCTGCAAAGCGACTGTAATGCATATGCAACAAAATTGGCAGATATTTGCAACGTGACCCTGCATCGCGGAGAAAAGAAACCGATCTCCAATGAATGCTCCGATAAATTTCGTCAAAGAAAAGTTATGGTGAATGTTAGCGCCATGTACTACCTCGAAATAGACCTTAAAATGCTAAAATATAACTAAGCATCATATCTTTAATGATTAGAGATGGAAATCAAATCGGCACTGGGTGGCGTGGCGGAAACCTTACACAAAAATAAACATTTAAAATGTCCCGGGAATCATATGAGCTCATGAAACGAAGGATAGTGAGCTAAATGTGGAAGTAATTAAAAATAAGGACCCACTGGTAATACTTTATGGTGTTCTAAATAGCAATTCGGACGACGATATTATCAAGGCCATCCCCAACCAGAACAAACATCTTTTGGACGGGGTAAAACCCGAAGATGACAGAATAGAAACATGTTTTAGACGGAAAACTAGGAATCACCTTACCTCGCATGTCGTGGCCAGAGTGTCGCCACGGGTCTGGCAGTGTTTGACTGACGGAAACTATATAGTCTCCGCGCCGGTCAAGTACCGAACGTTAGAAATAAAAACCCGAAAACTTAAACTGTCCAACTGCTGCTCCGTCTACCAAGCGGAACTGCTGGCTTTGGTTGAGGCAACCGAAATTGCTATAATGTAGCCACAATTGCAGTGCAGCATATATTGCGACTCGAGATCTGTCCTAGAATCTGTTACCAATAATGACTTTCTTCATTCTCTAGCGCAAAAAGTAAGATTTAATCTAAAAAATGGCACGCGAGCAAAATAAGGTTATAAAACTATTTTGGATAAAGACCCATACAGGGATGAAGGGCAACGAAAGGGCGGACAAACTCGCGAAGGATGCTGCGCTGAATTACAAGGGAAAGCCACACTGCGCTAGCTGTCCGGTATCATTCGTTAGGAAACAAATCCGATGCGAGTCAATTGACGAATGGGACCAGCGATATCGGGAAGGGGAAGTGGATGCAGTAACAAAAATATTTTTCCCGACAGCATCACAATCCTACGGGACAGTCAGGGCTATTAAGCCGTCCGGAGTTCTAGCTCAGATGATGACGGGGCACGGTGGGTTCTCCCAATACTTACATAGATTCAAGTTAAGGGGGAGCCCATCATGCGTCTGCGAACCCAGCTGTGAGGAAACACCCATCCACATATTGACATCATGTCCAGTATATGGCATAGAGCGCTATGAAGCGGAGCAAGAAATTGGAGAAAATATAACGATGGAAAACCAATCTAAAATAGTAAGTATCAAATATATGTGTGCCAAGTTTCTGGAATTTGGGGAGCACATATGTAGACGAGTAATAAGCAAAAATAAATTGGATTAATTTCTAAGATAGTGTATTGAATTTAGTCTTAGCATGTTTCAGGGTTGAGACTGGATCTAGTGGGCGGCATTGAAGCTACTCCTGCACAGTGTAGCTTATGCTCTACTTACTCATATACTCATTACACACAATCCTCAACACACACAACTCACATAAGCTGGTTGTAATAAAAAAAAAAATACACCTCTCAATACTCTACCTCACATATTGATATGAACAGAGGTAACCACAGACTTATCATCGCCTCCTTTGGTTCTCTAATCATTCAGGTCATGTGACATATAAAGATAACATAATTTTTATCATCATTCTTTACCACACTTTTGACGTGACAACGTCTTATAAATTGGTTTGCCGGGTGACACTTCAAGAAACTGCGTTACGCTCCGCTCACGTTATGCGCTCACAATGAGAGCGAGTGAGAGGCACGCGTACCTTCAACTCGGGCATGGTTAGCCCGCCTAAGAGCGAGAGAGACAGACATAAAGAGTGAAAGGCACGCGTCCCTTCCGTAAAATTATTTTACCACTCAAAGTCATTGTCACGTAAAACTTTCGCCAGTATACCGACTTTACAGGCAACCAATTCTTTTTATCGAAACGGTTGTTACTAACTTGTAGGCACTTTAGTGAGACACCCTGTTTCCAAAATTTCACCCTTGTTCAATTTCTCCAATTGATTATAAGCCCATAATATAACACTTTCAATCGTAATTTTATATCTTTGACATATTTCACTCAATGGACAGGCTCTAGGCTGTTGTAGTAGACGTTATACTTGTAGAAGTCATCGTTGTCGTTGGCTTGACCTCGTCTTTCTTAAGCGGTGCATCTGTTTTTTTAACCCCCGACCAAAAAAAGGGGTGTTATAAGTTTTACGTCGATGTCTGTCTGTCTGTCTGTCTATCTGTCTGTCTGTCTGTCTATCTGTCTGTCTGTGTGTGTGTCTGTCTGTGGCACCGTAGAGCTCAAACGGATGGGCCAATTTCGATGTGTTTTTTTTTCTTTGAAAGTTAATACCCGTGTGGATGTTCTTAGCTATGTTTGGTAAATATAGATTCAAGATGGCCTACGCCTCAAAATGGTTGACAAAATATTTCTTCACAACCTACCTCAATATGGGTATCAAATGAAAGGGATTGACTAGTAGAATACTATACACTATAAAATAAACAAATCCAAGATGGCCGCCACCACAAAATGGTGAATTATATTATTTTTTTCACTACTACCTCAATATGGGTATCAAACGAAATACTCATAGCAAAGCTTGAACATTATGGAGTTCGATGTAAGGAATTGGAGCTATTCAAATGCTACTTATCTAATACTTAAATAATAATAATATCTAATATATTATAGTAACTGAAGTGAATGGTTGCAGGTCAGGAATGAGTTATATTAAATCTGGTGTTCCACAGGGCTCCATACTAGGACCTCTTTTGTTCATAATTTACGTCAACGATCTCTGTGGTATTGCTGACGAAATAGACATGGTTCTGTTTGCCGACGATACCAGCCTAATAATTAAAGACAAATGTGTAATCGAAGTAGGTTCCAAATTTAATATCTGCATCGAAAATATGAAAAGATGGTTTTCGGCAAATAACATGCTTTTAAATGTAGACAAAACGCATATTGTCAATTTTAATCTTGCCACAAGTATTCCAGCTTCCTCAAGGATGTAATAAACCAAACTCTAGAGAGTTTTAATCTATGTCTCTCGAATGAAGTTAAATTCCTTGGTGTATGGCTGGATAAAAAATTAACGTGGACTAGCCATATTGATAGACTAACGAAAAAACTTTGTTCTGCAACATTTGCAATAAAGAAAATTAAGGAACTGGCCGCTCTGGCGGCGGCCAGAACAGTTTATTTTGCCTACTTTCACTCGCTCCTCAGCTATGGAATACTTTTCTGGAGATCAGCTGCTGAACGACACACAAAAAGAGTGTTCTTGCTACAGAAACGAGCTGTACGATTCATGTTAGGACTTAAATATTTAGACTCCTGTAGAAATGCATTTAAGAGGTTAGGTATAATGACACTAACTGGTGAATTTATATATCGACGCCCCCCGCGAATAATCCGGTAATCGTAAAAGTGTAAATGTTCAGGAAAAATAAAAAACCATTTTTCCTTAATTTCCATTAAACAACAAGTATCCGAGACTTTTTATATCGCCTATGGAAGCTAATTTTTTTAGCTATCTGGTTATTTCAACATAATTTAAGTAGTCCCAAGGGCTTCGTTATAATTTAGATGGATGCATTTTACTATATTAGTGTAGGTCAAACTCTAGTCAGTAATGTCACTTACGATATTGTTCGTGTAAATTTATAGTTTTGACGGGAACAATACAATCTTGTTGCGATATTATTCGTGTAAATTCATATTTTCGACGGCAACGGTAAAATCGTGTTGTGCTATTATTCGTGTATTTTTTTTGGTGTAGTGAACATTTGTAAAAGCAATTATTAGGTTATTCGATTGTTTAACAGTAACGTAAATTTTATTGTTATGACTATTACTGTTTATTCGGATAGTTTACTTAAGTATTATATGATGATTATTATAGTATATTTTATGAAATAAAGGACATTCTAGTATATGAAACAACTTTGGTTAGTTAAACAAAAACGATAGTTCTTATTATCATAAAAATAGACACTGGAATGAAGACACAACTATTACACAAACATGATTACACAATCATGAAAATTATAATAAGGTCCTATTACAGTTAAAAATCCTTATCAGAATCCTCAACGTGATCTGATTCAATATCACAAAAGCTCAAGTTCCTATAAAATAGTTGATAATGGTGAGGAATTGCTTGGGAGTTACACAGGCTTAGGAGATCATTATATAAAGCTTTTGTAATAGGAAGAGGCTTGTCGTATGCTTGCTTTAATTCAAAACTTTCAATTGTTTTAGACACCTGTTTTGCCAACGCTGTCTACTTCTGCTTACATCGTAATGCAATTCAATATAATCCCGATTAAAATCATATTTGAAAAGCAGAGAGTTAGGTTTACTATATGACACATTAACCTCCATCGCATCGGTCCATCATACTTTTTCTCCTGTCTTATCTTGAAGCCATCTTTTGGGTTGAAGTTGAGGTCTTTTATATTGAGGATTTCAGATTGTTGCATTTCTTTTAGGATATATTTGTCTCCGGAGACTTTAGCGTTCATGATATTACTACATATATATTTAGTCCGGTCTGTACAAAACTTCGTTTTTCAGAGCTCTTTCAAAACATGCGTGCATGGAGCGCCTTCATTTTGGCTATACCAACTATACCAACAAAAAACCGATGGGTAATGTCAATTTGAAGAGTCATTGCAATGTAAAGATCCAATGTAAAAATGTATATGTTTTTATACTGGCCATAACAACGATCAGAGGAAAATATAATTTTGCGTATACGTTTTTCATGTACGGTCTTGACAAATTGAAACAAGGAACTCCCTATTTCGATGCAACCTTTTTTCCTATTTGAACTTGCCAAATAAAACAGAACCCTAGTTTATTTAGAGCGTCAAAACTGTAAAATTATAAATCGGGTGTTTAAGTTTGTAGTGGAAAATTTACACTTCAGGCTGTGGTACATTCAAACCTTTTTCTAAATCAAAAATGGCCACAGCGGTGTCATCTTTATTTACATAGTATTATTGCTTTTCAACTCTCATTGAACTCATTCTTTACTACTCAAATGTTTCTTGTAATTTTCTTCTAAAGATGTCTTTTCAACGGAGTCAGCTTACTGATATTGTGAACAGAAAGTGCACTGATCCTTTTTAGGCTTGAATAGTTGTAGTTAGTATTAAACATTTTTTCATACTGTCGTTTTGAAGCCATCTCAACAATATATGTATAGTTCTGATTTGCAAACCATGATTTGTAAAGTCGGTACGTTTTTGAAATATTAAAAGATTCAGGCAAATATTCTCGTTTAGACTCTTTTCTCGTGTAATGCGTTTTGGGAAATAAATCAAAATGATTTCTGATGCTGGCTTCTGTATCTAGCTTCATTTGATGTGGTCTATTCTGATGCCTGCCTCGTTTATCGATCAAACTTTCATCACTTTTAATTTTTTCTAAGGCCGTGTAAATTATTTGCTCAGTAATAGAAAGCGTGTTTTAAAAAAAACCTTGCATACTTGGATTTCTTCATCTTTGTGGAGAAAATAATATTTTAATGTTTGAGATCGGTTACTTTTTCTATTTACGGTTATCCTTTTAACATCATTGGATTTAACATGTCGTGTAATGTATTGCCATTGAAATTCTCGATTGGCAAGCTTATAAAAAAATTACGTAGGGCTAACCTGTCTTCTTTACCAATTGAATTTTAACCCGCAACTTTTTTTAAAGGCACTTACTTAAATAAGATAGAAAACTATTTACCCGAATAATATCGTAACAATGTTTACTGTCAAATCATATTGTTGTTTTTTTTCGCAAAGATCTAAAACCATATTATTCGGTTAAAATACCTGTTAATGATTTTTTACGGAATATACGCGTAATTTTTTATATCTTCGTAAATAAAGATAGAAAAAATCTGAAAAAAATTTACATGGTGTATTCGAACTTCTAGATTCCGAAAAACGCATAACATGAAAAACCCCGTAATAGGTCATTACCGGATTATTCGCGGGGGGCGTCGATATCAGTGTTTATTATATGTACTAGAAAATATGCACTTAATGAAGAGAGGCATGGATTGCTATGGGGAAAATAGCAGACAGAGAAATGTAATTCTTGAACCGAGTAGACGATTAAGTAAAACGTCAAACAGTTTTCACTGTATGGGAATTTATTTTTATAATAAACTGCCCGATGACGTTAAACACTTTCCTAAAAATAAAATATTAAACTTTTTAAAAACTCACTTACTTGAGAAAAGCTACTATAAATTAGCTAACGCTCTGGCAGACAGAAACATATTTGAATAACACCATTTGGTTTAGTTTATCTATGTAAATTCCAAATAATCAAAATAGACAATGTCCTGTGACTGTTCGAGTATTTAACTGATGTATTTATTTACTATATTTTTTTTGTATTCTCGCTATGATATGATTATAACCATGCTACTGCTGACTACTTAGTTATTTAAAATTTACTCTGTGTATTATTATTTATGTTAATGCTATAATAACGATTGATGATGCTTGTGACGATGCTATTGCTGACTAATTACTTAACTTAACAATACCTACTTACCTACATGTTTCTCGAAGCTCTCGAACTTTGTGATAAGGCTAAGATATGTCTTCATGTTTATAATTACACATGATTATGTCATCTATGTAATTATGATTATAATTATTGTAAAGTGACCTGTTTACAGGATAAATTGTAAGAATTGTATAAAATGACGTTTCTAAGTGCACTGTATGTGTTGACAGAATAAAAATGATTTGATTTGATTTGATTTGATTTGAACGAAAGGGCTTGACTAGTAGAATACATTGCACTATGACAAATTTCAAATCCAAGATGGCCGCTTCCACAAAATGGCAAAATACATTTCTTTTTTTCACAACTCCCTTAATATGGGTATCAAATGAAAGGGTTGACTAGTAGAATTTTGTACGGATAACAAATCTGAGGGAGTCGGGGGTTAGTCAAATTTTTTAATTTTGTTCTTGTCCGTTGTTGTTGTTTTTCCGTGGTCCCCCACATCACCTTTTCCTCTCAGATCAAGGTGGCGACGTTGTTGACATTTACCGCGGCGCGACTCTCGGGAGTTTTACAGTTATCTCCAAACCTTTCTCATCGTTATATTTTTGTTCAAATGTATCAGACGACCATATCTGTTGTAGCGTATTCGAAGAAATGCTTCGTTTTGCACGTGATTTAGAAGAGTGTACAACGTTCAATGTATACAGCAACAATCGATGACTTCTATTACTCGCACCACACAAGGACAAACTAAGCAGTTTTCTTTTATATATTAAATCACTTTTTATAATTACATCACGTCTTTTAGGTGAAATTATATTACTCCCACTTGAATCATCAGTGTGTAGATAAAATTATATTACTCCCACTTGAATCATCAGTGTGTAGATAAAATTATATTACTCCCACTTGAATCATCAGTGTGTAGGTAAAATTATATTACTCCCACTTGAATCATCAGTGTGTAGATAAAATTATATTACTCCCACTTGAATCATCAGTGTGTAGATAAAATTATATTACTCCCACTTGAATCATCAGTGTGTAGATAAAATGTAATTACCCAGTTTTGTAGACAACGCCCCTCGTTGTTATCCAATAACTCAATCTTCTACAAATACCGCCTGCTACTGTTCACGCACAATTCAGTTAAATCTTCATTTATAGAACGTGAAATATTTTTCTCTATCAAATGTACTCCGTTTTGATCTCCCATATGAAGTAACTACCCACGGCAAAATATGGGTAAACAACATTTTAGAGAGACACTTGCACTCTCTCGCAAACACAGTCGCAATGAGCTTAAATACCGCATCCCTACGCTCTTATCATGAATTATACTTACCAATCAATTTTATATACACTCACATTTCCTCTCAATTCCTTTGTTCTACAATTAATCATATCATACAATATATTTGCCAATCCAGAAAACATACATGTATTTCCTTTTCACTCCTTTGTTTCATAAACGGTCTTATCATATTGTAATAATATTCATTTCCGTTACCAAACGTTTAAATTGCAACTGAAAATTACTAAGAATATCAATATGCTTCATACCGTGGGATCCCTGCGAAAACCGAAGCCCGCGCGCGTCTCGGAGCCCTACGGGGCGCCTCGGAACCCTCACGCTAACATCATACTCCATCTCGCCGGAGTCCCACGCATAGCCCATCTTACCCCGCGGAGCCCTACCCATAGTTCGTTTTACCCCGCGGAGCCCCACGCATAGCCCATCTTACCCTGCGGAGCCCTATCCATAGTCCGTTTTCCCCGCGGAGCCCCACGCATAGCCCATCTTACCCGCGGAGCCCTACCCATAGTTCGTTTTACCCCATCTTAGCCCCCCTACGCATAGCCCATCTTACCCCGCGGAGCCCTACCCATAGTTCGTTTTACCCCGCGGAGCCCCACGCATAGCCCATCTTACCCGCGGAGCCCTACCCATAGTTCGTTTTACCCGCCCCGCGGAGCCCCACGCATAGCCCATCTTACCCCGCGGAGCCCTACCCATAGTTCGTTTTACCCCGCGGAGCCCCACCCATAGTTCGCCCATCTTACCCTTACCCGCAGGCCCTACCCATAGTTCGTTTTACCCCGCGGAGCCCCACGCATAGCCCATCTTACCCGCGGAGCCCTACCCATAGTTCGTTTTACCCGCGGAGCCCCACGCATAGCCCATCTTACCCCGCGGAGCCCTACCCATAGTTCGTTTTACCCCGCGGAGCCCCACGCATAGCCCATCTTACCCCGCGGAGCCCTACCCATAGTTCGTTTTACCCCGCGGAGCCCCACACATAGCCCATCTTACCCGCGGAGCCCTACCCATAGTTCGTTTTACCCGCGGAGCCCCACGCATAGCCCATCTTACCCCGCGGAGCCCTATCCATAGCCCGTTTTACCCGCGGAGCCCCACGCATGGCCCATCTTACCCGCGGAGCCCTACCCATAGTTCGTTTTACCCGCGGAGCCCCACACATAGCCCATCTTACCCCGCGGAGCCCTACCCATAGTTCGTTTTACCCCGCGGAGCCCCACGCATAGCCCATCTTACCCCGCGGAGCCCTACCCATAGTTCGTTTTACCCCGCGGAGCCCCACGCATAGCCCATCTTACCCCGCGGAGCCCTATCCATAGCTCGTTTTACCCCGCGGAGCCCCACGCATAGCCCATCTTACCCCGCGGAGCCCTATCCATAGCCCATCTTACCCCGCGGAGCCCTATCCATAGCCCGTTTTACCCCGCGGAGCCCCACGCGTAACCCCGCGGAGCACCCGCTTGGTCCAGAAACGACGGTCATGTGACGTCACACAAATGACAAACTTAACGGCCCTTTTTAGCCCTCTTTGCGGTTGGTAAAACTACGAATGGCGCCACTGCCGCGTGTTTCCCATACTTTAGACCCACTATAATTTAGTTCCAACATTTCGCGGTATGGTGGTCCCGAACCGGCAATTCCTATCTACTTACCTATAGTAGGTAGGTACCTGATATTATTCTTATTCGTAACAATATTAATTATTAACAATACTAAAACAGCATACTTGAGATTAGTTGTCAATTTGGATTGATTCTATTGATTATAACGGCACTTCAAAGGTATTTGTTGGTATCGTAAAATTTACTAGAAAATTTAAGGTTCTAGTCTATTCGGGAGAATGGTGCCTGTCGACCCGAAGACCATGGTTCCAAATCACACGCGCACCACTATATTTTCGAAGTTATGTGCGTAATGCTGCTAACTTAAAACGGTGAAGGTAAACATCGTGACGAAACCGACATGTAAGTACCTAGAATCTTTTGAAGGCTTAAGTACCTCCTTGTGAGAGAAGACAACGAGTCCCACCAGTAGGAACAGGGCTCCATATGCTGCTATAAAATATGTAAAAATGTTATAATAATAATAATAAATACTTATTAGGGGACATTTCACCCATCACAAACTAAGCAAAACTTGTACCTACTATGGGAGCCAGATAGCTCTGATGTAATACTTATCAATATATTTGTATAATACAAACATACCTACCTACTTATTATACTTTAAAACACCCCAGACATAAAACAAGTATTTGTATTCATCGCACAGATATTTGCACCGGGTGGGAATCGAATCCACGACTCTCGGCTTCGCAAGCAGGCATCATCATCATCATTTTACTAGATTTAATAAAGTAATACTAAACAATCACAAATAATCAATGTCCCATATATTTTGGGTAATTATCACACGCTAACTTTGGCAACACTGGACTTGTAATGCGCTATATTGTTTTGGCAAATGAAAATTTGTTTTAAAGTTTATCTCATCTTTGAACCGCACTCCCGCCTGGCCTGGCAAGAGTTACGGTATTTAAAAATTCGAAACGTATACTATGGAGGACAGAAATAATGATTCGTTCAAGATCAATGGGTACAAAATATATAAGAAACGGATATCGCGTTTTAGTGCCGTACAGCGCCATCTACCGGTTTTAGTTGAATACAGAAATGTTATCAGCTATTATTGAATGATTGAAATCGTAAAAGCCAAAGCAACCAATAAACCAGTGCAACGCCTTTGAAAACGGTAAAAAATAAAAAAAAACAGTAGAATGAAACCCATTGTTAAAGGATGAGAATATGACAAAAGATCTGAGGCCAGGGAGTGGAAGGGAGGCGTTGGGTTTGGCGATAAAAACGGTTTACTCACGGGTTTTTCTCGATTTCCGGCAAAACTACATATTCTATGGAAATGAATTGTACTACAAAGTTGTAGGTGATAAAACGATCTACAGCTTTTGTTTCCACATTTTTTTAAATAAACTCAAAATTTCGTGAAAAATTGAAATAACTAAGTTTTAAAGGAATAAGTGATAAGGGAAAGTAAAATTTCCCCTCACTCTACCAGTAGTGCAGCAATTCATTTGTAATTGAGAAAAGTGATGTCGGTTATTAGTAGCGCAGGATCCCTGGTACAACACTGTCGAGCTAATGTTGCGTGACTAGCTTCATTCTGGTGAGACGCTCAGTAACGTCCTATAAGAAACTCTCGATTGCGGTAGCTAGAACAGATAGCTAGGATACATTATTTCTGAGCCTAGGACCGGGATAATATACCACGCAATTTATAGGACAATATGACTATTAAATTACATTAATATTAGCTAAGTAAAAAAATTAAGCTTCCAACATGTATCATAGTCATTCCAACGTGTAGTCATACATTATTACTAATTAGCTGTTTTTTTACTTCTTTACTTGAGTAGGTAATATTAATTAATATAATTCCCGGTCCTACGCTCAGAAATATTTTATCCTCGCTATCTCTGTTAGTTACCACATCCGAGTTTCTTACAGGAAATTGTTGGGCGTCTCATCAAAATGAAGCTATTCACGCAAAATTAGCTTGATAGTAATCAATTGCAAACATTGTATCATCCAGGGATCCTGGAGTATAGCCTACATAGTTGTTTTAGAAAACATTTCTAAAGCTAAAGTTCTATCAATGTTCTATCTGGATGATACATTAAATCATTAAAGATTTTAGTTTTGATGTTGGCATTGTACGAAGACATATTTATATTTCTAAAACCGGCTCATTCGTTCGTGTCCAACTTAATGTGTTCGAATGTTCGGTTACGGTTTTCATCTCATCCATTTCGGTATGTCTTTCTGATCTACAAAATCCGCGAAACTAGACTTTCTTTCAGAATGCTGAGAATTTGACATAGCGACAGCGTTTCATGTTTTTAATAGCAAGACGAAGAAATGAACGAATGAATAAATTTGATACCACATTTGTACGAGATTGTGGCAAATGGTTTTTTATTTTTCCCCGATGGATACAATCTTGGTATCTAGGTGAGAGTGAATCGGTTTATGCAAATATTGCATGTCATAGAATGATTTAATAATCCGGATTTCCTAAAAAAACCTACAAATTTCGCGAAAACAACACTCAACCGCTGCGTTTTGTTGTTTTAGAGTTTACCGATTTCGATTTACCTATGTCTAATTTAATGGTAACAATGTAAAAAAATAAGATGTGAATTCTGTTTCCAGTAGCATAAACAATTCCCTTTTTAACCCCCGACAAAAAAAAGGGGTGTTATAAGTTTGACGTCGATGTCTGTCTGTCTGTCTGTCTGTCGGTCTGTCTGTCTGTCTGTCTGTCTGTCTGTCTGTGTGTGTGTCTGTCTCTGGCACCGTAGAGCTCAAACGGATGGGCCGATTTCGATGCGGTTTTTTTTATTTGAAAGTTAATATCCGTGCGGGTGTTCTTAGCTATGTTTGGTTAATATCGATTCAAAATGGCCGCCTCCACAAAATGGCGGACAAAATATTTCTTTACAACCTACCTCAATATGGGTATCAAATGAAAGGGCTTGACTAGTAGAGTACTAAACTCTATAACAAATTTCAAATTCAAGATGGCCGCCACCACAAAATGGCGAATTATATAATATTTTTCACTACTACCTCAATATGGGTATTAAATGAAAGGGCTTGATTAGTAGAATACTTTGCACTATGACAAATTTCAAATCCAAGATGGCCGCTACCACAAAATGGCGAATTACATTTCCTTTTTCACAATTCCCTTAATATGGGTATCAAATGAAAGGGCTTGACTAGTAGAATGTTGTACAGATAACAAATCTGAGGTAGTCGGGGGTTAATCAAAATTTTTAATTTTGTTCTTGTTACCCGAATGGAAGACGGGTTAAGTTTTTCGCGCGTATCTTTTATGTTTGTAAAACTTGTATCTTCCAAACGGCTGGATGGATTTTGGTAACTAAGATATTGTAAGACTAGTCTCATTCGCCAAAGTGTCCTTAGATACGAAGGATAGTAGGTAATATTTTTTACGTGTTGATTTTGTTGCAGTCGGGGTTTTTAAATTAAAGTTATTCTATCATATTGTTCGTTCCTCGAAAAAAAACAGCACCGTTCCTCATCATGATTGAAGAGTCGAAAGAAGAGTTTGGTCTCCAATTATGTAATAAGAACAACTAAGCTGTGAAACGCACCGGAGGCCAGAGTGAGTTTTTGTCGATGGTTCGAACCTTGGGGTTATCAAGTCGAGAGTAAACTTGTTTCTATTCGAGAAGCAAGTTCCATCGTAGACCGCATAATTTTCATCCACCATCATCAGCATCATCGCAACCGTGTCATTATATGGGCTATAAATCGTAAACGGTAAGTTTTACAAAAACTGTTTACTAGCAACAAAAGATGCAATTTTTTTTCTACAGTTGTTGCCATAAAGTGCACAGTTTCCAAAATATCGGCTAAAATAGTTTATTCAATTGGCGTTTGAAGCTCCACCTGGATCTGTGAGCATTTTGTGATTTTATGCTCACTAAGTGATCTTTACCTCATACAAAAAAATAGGATCAGAAATTTAGTGCAAAGTTATTCTCAATGTACGGAGGTACTAGGCAGCGGATGTTACACTGTATCATTTAGGCTGCTCTCACACGAGGCACATCAACATAATACCCGCCGGCGAAACCGCGGGCAAAGCTAGCTAGCATCTACAAAGCTATTTGTTATTTATGCGAAAGTTTGAATATTTGAGTATATGTAATTGTATATGTTTGTTGCTCAATCACATCAGAACGCCTGAACGGATAGGGATAGGTCTGACACAGCACAAGCTACTGTTCGAGACTGGAACTTTCCATTTCTGGAACGGGAGCTACGCGCGTGACGCCGAGGAGCGCTACTAGTTATCAAACTAATTTACAAAATCAATAAAGTTTAAAAAAATGGAAAATCCGGCTTAATGAAGTCAAGCTTGAAAAACGGAAATATTAAAGCAAAAAAGCTTTCGATGAAAAAAACTAGAGGTAGGTATTTTAAGAATTTTATTTTACAGTTAGTTAATGAGAGACTTTATACCGAAATTTTTGAATTTGCTGTTTCCTGAATAATACTTTACCAACCTTTTAAGACTGGAGTGAACCTCATGAGCGAGCGTGCTTTATCTCCGCGCCATATTATCATCTGTTTCCATCGAGTGCTGTTAAAAAACGCTGACTCTATTTCGTAAAATAAAATTGGCAGTCTTAGGGGCCTACCGATACAAGTGGTAACTTCTTTTGTGTTGAGAATTTTAGCATTAACCAGCAATAATGTAGCACAATACGTCACCTGTACTACGTACCACCTACAGATGTACTGCCGTGGGGCATGTCGACCACGCGACCACGACGTTACCCCCCAGGACCAGGCTATACTTTACCTGGTGAACAAAATGAGACCATTCTAGTGCGAAAAAGACTTCAAAGTCCTGAACATCGCCACAAAATTGCTAGCTTAGTTTTTTATCGGAAACGCTTCGGAGAGTGTGCAACTGATCTGCTGATGTTTTAATACTACCTAACCCATTTTTCCATTGAACTTCTCGTAGCTCGAAGAAGCGGCGTCGTTTCATGGTTGATGTTCCAAAGACACGGACGACGAGGTTTGACTCTACTTCTGTGATAAGAATATCTAGGTTGTGGAATGAGTTGCCTGAGAGGGTTTTTCCCGATAGTTATAATCTTGGTATCTTCAAATTGAGAGTGAATCGGTTTCTTCTAGGTAAACACGCCCCATCGTAGACCGCATCGTCGCTTAACATCAGGCGAGATGGAGGTCAAGTGTAAACATATAAAAGTTACAAAAAAACAACAGAAATTGTAGTTCTTCGTGGTAAATCTGGGATAAAACTGAGTCTATAATACCCTTCCGGGGCAGGTTGAGCTTATTAGGTGGACAGTGACCACCACTGGGAACAAACAATCCCGTTGGTCAGACTCATCTCACCACCGATCTGACCACTTGGGAATACGGAAAATACAACCTGGCTTACTGGCTATTGCTTTAAGTAAATTTCAACCAGCTACTACCGCAAGTTTACACAAACGAATCGGTAATAATGATACCTTCATTACCTACGTAATGGTACATCACTACAATCAAACAACGAAAATTACTTTCAAGAAGAAAGACATTAGTACGTTGTTGTCTGAGTCTTTGAACAAACAATGAATTTAAGCATATTCGAATATTTCAGGGAAATTTTAAGTGGTTCTGTAGGGACACATATGCACTGTCACATGCATAGGCATGGCAATGTATATTGTATAGGTATATACCGCGACTGAGCGTCACGGACAGTCGTTCGGGAACAATTAAAGAGTACAGACGTTCGTGTATAGTTATTTGATACCGCTAGTTAGTCGGTTACATATATATATAGTTATAGTGTGTATGTTACGTGTATTGTGAACTCGAAATATAGTGAAGTGTATAGAACATTTATGCAGTTTAATTTGACGAACCAACGACGGCTCATATCAAAGTTATAGTTGGGTATCCCGCCCATAGCCAGAGATATTATATATCCTCCTGGGCGACCATATACCCACTGGAGTTACCTGCAAGAGTAAGCCACATCGGTAATTCCACACTGGTAACTCCACAGGTTCCACAGAAAAATCCAAAAAACTCATACCTGTGAAATGATACGAATCGATCTTCTTCAGTTTTCTTTAAACTGTGGCTGTCACAGTCATAAGCTACACAAGCCATCACAACAAAACGATTTAAAGTTTTTATGTAACAAATTATTTCACACAGAATCACTTCCTGAACCAAAATAAATCAGAAAATTCCAAAACACAACGAGTCACCAGTTGGTCACTTTGACAAGTGGAAAGTGGCTTCACGCCGTTCAAGACGATAGTTGCTGTATGATTACGTCTCTTTCTATCTAACGTCAAGCTTGTGTAAGTTAGAGCAGTAGCAACTATATGTTTGTTGATTCAATTAAAAACGAATACTTCATGCTTGTCATTTCTCAAAGATCTAAACACTCGGTAGTGTGGCAAGCAATGCCTCATGGTCTCAAAGAAAACATTACAAATACAAAGCGCTAGTTTAACTTGTCAAATTTATTTGACTTTGACAACTGACTCGTAATATCGCACTAGTGATTGCAATCCGGCGTAATTTTCAATCCGGCCGGATCCGACTGATTAAATTTGTTGTCGTACCAGCTGGTTTATCAAATTGGACTATTTTCATTTTTCGGTTCAAAATGAACTGTTAGTAAGTTAGCCAAGTGTAAGTATATAAGGTATAATAAAGGTGGGTTATAAAAATGAAAAATCACGAATACATTTTTTTTTTTTTAAATAAAGAGTGACGAGACGATCAGGACATGTGCCTGATGGTAAGCAACATGCCTGACACATAACAGCACAGTGACACGCAGCTATTGGAACATGAAGAGTCCAAATCATTACCTAGCACTGCACTGCGCTCGTCACCCAGAGATCATAATCATAATCATAATCATAATCATAATCATTTATTCATAACATACCGTTACAAGTCATTGTTACATTTATCATTAATTAATTATAATATTCTGTCCTAATTCAATTAGGAATAATAATTTAATAAATATATAAATGGAATGTCAAATTGCAATAAAATAATAATAAATAATTCACAAAAAATAATTTGCTACGTACATTTGTACTTTACTTTACATTAATAAATTCAGTGAAGCTGTAGAACGTTTGCTCGACAAGATAGCGTTTGAGTCTCGACTTAAATATTCCCATAGTGGGAGACGAGGTGATGCTGTCTGGGAGTTTATTATAAACCATCGGACCCATAACATGCGTCGACTTGGCCGACCTCTCCAGCGTGCGGTGCACCTCTGCGAGCCGGCCTCTGTGGCGGGAGCTAACCAACGTCTTGTAAGAGGCTTGATTCAGTCTCGCGTTAACCGCTGTTTGGAGTATGAGCAATGCTGGCACTGTTAATATCCCAAACTTTTTAAAATGTGGGCGTGCTGACTCATCCTGCGGCACTCTAGCGATGGCTCGGACTGCGCGCTTTTGGAGTTTAAAAACACGCTCCCACTCCGCAGCTCTGCCATAAAACTCTACCCCATACTGCAACAGGGAATGAACAGTAGCCAAGTAGCACGCTCTGACTACATATGTGGGTACAACCCTAGCGACTCTACCAAGGGCGAAGTATGCGCTTCCAAGCCTCCCACAAAGCTTATCTATATGAATTTCCCATTTCAAACTCCGATCAATCTGGAAACCGAGGAAAGCCGTCGACCCGACCTGGTCAATACGTTTACCTCCCACGTTATCGTTAAGCGGCGGCGTTTGATGACCAGACAAGACGAAATGTAAGAAATGGGTCTTCAATAAATTTAAAGCTAGACCGTTATCTCCAAACCACGTAGCAAGTTCGGACGCTGCCTTATTCAACTTCTGCTCCAGAGCACCCACCGTAGGTGCAGTGACTACAGCGGCAACATCGTCAGCATACATATATATTTCCGCTGCAGTCACAGCAGCCGGCAAATCGTTCAGGAGCAGAGAGAACAAAACGTTGGAGACAGAGGAGCCCTGTGCCACACCCATCGTCGACATCAACGGCTCGGACCTCACAGAGCCACCACAAGCAACAACTACCTGTGATCTATTTCGCATGAGGTCCACCAGAAGGGCGTGTGACGCACCTCTCAAGCCATAATGCCGTAATTTCACAGCTAATATGGCGTGATCGGCGACATCAAACGCCTTCGACAGGTCGCAGCAAAGGAGCGCCACGTGCTGCTTCTTCTCTCGGCCTGCAGTATTTGACGTATCACTTCCCGCGTCAGGGACGTGGTGGACCGGCCTTCGCGATACGCCTATTGCCGATCTGACAATCCATCCGTTGACACAAGGAAGTCCACTGAGCGATTGCTCAGACCATTTTCAAAAATTTTCGCTATCGCAGGTATAATAGACACAGGTCTGTAGCTATCTATATTTTCGCGTTTTCCTTTACCCTTATATAGCGGTGACACTTTACTTATCTTGATCGCTTCCGGATACGATCCTTCCCGAATGCACCTATTAAAACATTCAGCCAGTATATGGGCTAATGAACCAATAACTGACCTAATCAATTTCATTGACACTCCGTAGACGTCTTTTGAGGTCTTCGCCGGTATTCGTGTGGTCACGATACGAAAGACCTCGTCCGCGCTAAACCGCAGAAACCGCAGAGAGCGGTCCGCGGGCGCCCGCGCCGCTCGCAGCGCCTCGCACGCGCGCGCGACGTCGGCGCGGGGCGCCCCGCACGCGGCCGCCGCCCCCAGGAACCGCTGGTTCATCGCCTGAACGATGTCTCCCTTCGTTTCGAACCGAGTTCCGTCGAAGTTACGTACAATGTCTGCAAAATCGTGAAATGGAACGTTGTTCTTACCCCTTTCTTTGTTAACAATCGCCCACATAGCTTTCGAGGCATTGTCCCCGTTTTGAAGTACGTGAGAGTAATGTATGGCCTTACTGCTTTTTACTAGTCGGGCATAATGCTCCGTCATCTCGCTAATTAATATTTGAATACAATTACTGTTGTCCTTAGTAGAATTCGCAATTTCAATAATGTCAAATAATAGTGATTTGTAATTCTTAACATCAGGAGTCACCCATGATGAGTCATTGTTTTATTATTAGAATAGATTCTCCGAAGAGGAAAGCATATTTCATATTTATTTTTACTATATTGACTATTGACGAAACAAGTTCCCCAGCGCTTTTCTCTCAAAAATATGCGTCCCAGTCGACGCTCTCTATAGCCATCATAAAATTGGCATGGTTTGCCCTTGAGAAATTTCTCCCGAATTGTGGTTCCCGTGTCCGGCAGCGACTTTCGACCTTCAGTTCGCACCTCACCGCGACATGGTCGCTGAGGTTGGTGGCGACGGCCGCGACAGCCACCGCCTCCGCGCTTAAGTTCGAATAGACGTGGTCGATGCTCGAGCTACAGGACTCAGTAATGCGAGTCGGGAAGTCGACTTCATTTTCATATTATAGTCCGATAACAACTTATTTAATCGTTTTGAGTAACAGTTTGGAAGTCCCAAAGTATTTATGTTCATATCGCCCACTATGACACAATCGATCCCCAGTTCGCTGATCTTATCGAGCAGACGTTCTAAATTGTCAATAAATATACTCGCGCTAATTAAGTTTGTCCTATATATACATACAACGGTTACGTCATAGTCCACTAAATCTATCGCAGAAATTTCAAGATACTGTTCACTCGAAAGTGTCGTTAACAATTTATTTTCTGTGCAGTTTGTACCGTTGCTAGTGTACATACACGACCCGCCGTGCTGTGCGAGCTTTCGGCAGTAGTACGAAGCTAACTTAAAACCGTCAATTTGTATACATTTTAATTTATCCTCAGTTAGCCAGTGCTCCGACATGGCTAGAACCTCGCATTTACACTCGTCTTGTAATAAAACTTCTAACTTACGAGTTTTATTGTCTGATGAAATACACCTGATATTTTGGTGAATAATGCAAACAGAATTATTACAAGTAGTCGTAGGCACATTATCTTTCCTGTTGAAAATCGCAGACTGAGCATTTAGTTTGCGTGCAACGTGCGCGCGCGGCGCGCCGCCGGCGGCCGGCCGGGCCGGCGCTACTGAGCCCCGGCGCCGGTCGCAGCCGAGGCGCGCGCTCGAAAATTCCAATGACTCACTCGAATGCCGGTGGGCCATGAAGTCGGACAGCTAATGCGCTCGTAGTGCGCTAGTAGTGCTCGTAGTGATCTAAGATGTTATATCTCTAAGCCCTGTAATTTCTCTGGAAACATTGCCCTTCAAACCGGAACACAGTAATGTTTGCACATTACTGTTTGGCGGTAGAATAACTGGCAAAGGTGTGGTACTTCCCCAGGCGGACTCTGCCAAGAGTCCTACCACTACTAAATCAATTTTGATACCCAATACCCTCGATATTATCATATATAATCTTGGGTAGTATGAATGAAAGGAAGAATCAAATCAAAATCAAAACATCAAATTTATTTCAACTAAAATAACAAATAAGCATAATTAAGAAGTACAGAAATATCTTATCTATTTGTTTATTTTTGTTTAGATTCTAGACAGGGTAAAATAACTTTAATGTAATACTATAGGTATAATTATTTTATTCATTAGATTAATTAATGCTTAATTTTAATTGTTTTTTTTTGTAACCTCATACTAAAGAGGCTTTATTTTTGCATGCCCGCAAAGGGTAAGACTGTTGTTTCTGAGTTTATCTATTTTGTATAACATCTTTGTACACAGTTTACGCAATTAAATATTCTAATTCTGATTCTGATTCTAGTTTAGTACAAAATAACCATAATATCAAAAACACCCACACTAAGCTAGGCTTGTCCTGTGGGTAGTTTTAATTTTAGTTTCACATGAGGTTCGTACTGACGGCACACGAGTAATTTAACTTACTAACGAGATATAATTATAAGCATAAAAATACATAGGGACCAACATCAGAATGGGGTATGAGTGAATATGTGAGTGTATAAGAGGGTGTGTGTGTGTGTGAGGGTGTGTATGTGTGGGTTTGAGTGTCTAATTCCGTTGCTCACCAAATTCCCTTCAAGAAGCTTTCCGTATCCTCAAAAGGCCATTGGAGAAGTTGCTTTGTAACTTTTGATTTCAGCTCATAATACGTGAGACCGTGGATACCAGATAATTTGTCCAGTTTATTATATAACTGGTCCGGATCCGGGAGACGCAGTGTTGGACGGCCTCCCACTAGATGGACAGATGACCTCACAAAGGTCGCTGGAAACCGCTGGTTGCAGGTTGCGGAGGACCGTTCGTTGTGGAAATCTAGGGGGGAGGCCTATGTTCAGCAGTGGACGTCTTGTGGCTGATGATGATGATGATGATGATTATATAACCATGGCTTCATATATAGACTAAACCGGCGTGCGAGTCGCGTTTTAAAAGCAGGTAAGGGCAATCTAAAAATGCTTTTACCTGATAATGACCTGTAAGTATCTGAATTTGAAATTTCTTTATGAGTGGATAGAGCTGTTCTAAGTATATAAAGCCTCCGAACACTCAGCACCTGAGCTTCCGCCAGTAAAAGTCTTGTCGGGAATCTAAACTGTTTCCTAAGCATTGTTTTCAGAGCAGCCCGTTGGGCTCGTTCAAGGCGAATGATGTTCGAAGAAGCTGCACCACCCCATACTGTAATACAGTAGGTTAGGACGGACTTGCAAAGGGCCCGATGTCTTGAGGAGTTGAGGATTTGCTACATCGCGAAGGAGTTTCATAACGTAAATGAGTTTTCTAGTCCTTTTAGCCGTCATTTCAAGGTGCTCCTTAAATGTCAGTTTTTCGTCTACAATTATTCCCAAGTTCAGCGTGTTACTCTGCTACAACGCCGAGACTCATTGGAAGCACATGAATCGTTTGGGGGTTGACATGAATGAACGAGAATGTCGGGGACACAACGGGGGCTGAAGCCGCGGTGTTATGAAAACGAATACAGCTGACACCTGAGAAAAAATGGCTACAATCCAGCGTCACCTGTCGAGAAAAAAACTAGTTCCCTCCGGGACCGGCGGAGGGCGCTGCTCACAAACGTTCCTTTTTACGCAGAAAAAAATACGGTGTTACACCTGGCAACATTCAATGCACGGACGCTGAGGGCTGACGAAAAGATTGTGGAGCTGGAAGAAGAAGTGGACAAGTTGCGCTGGGATATTTTCATATTCATATAATTTATTATAAAATGTTATTTTACAAGTCAACTAAAATAATTACATTAATGTAATTGGCCATTTTGCTATGCACATTGAATGAGTACATAATCAAATAAATAAAATCAAGTCAAAATAATTAGGTACATTATATAAACAAACAAAAAAATTGATTAGCTCATAATAAATATTATCATAAATAACTATTTAATTAAATGTCAAAATAATAGAATTCCCTGTAATTATATAGAATTCCCTGCTCGATCGAGCAACGCTTCTATGGCTGATCAGCCATGCTTTTAGTTTCGTTTTAAAAGACTGCAGAGTAACCGCTGCGGTGACGTCATCCGGTAGATTGTTGTAAACAGTCGGGGCCATGACGTGGTTAACTTGTCCGACCTGGTGAGGGACCGCGGGACGGTCTTCAGTTTGTGTCGGTCGCGGGTGGGGTAGCTCCCCGTACGACGACAGGTTTACCCTGGCGTACACTGCCACCTGATAAATCAGGATGAAGGGCAACGTCAGGACTCCCAACTTCTTGAAATATGGGCGAGCTGGAGTGCCCCAGGTTACCCGGGCTACGATCCGCACGTTTTCGCATGCGGAAGGCGCGCTCCCATTCCGCAGCTCTAGCCCACATTTCAGCACCATACCACACCCTCACCACTCGCTATACGGCGCGCGATATTAACCTACTCGTTCGGGTCCACCCGGGTGTTCTAATAATATAATTGCAATACTTACACGTAATCCTAAACAGTGTCAAGAATTGTTGAACGAAGTCGATGAGTTCTGTACATGGACGGAGGGAATGAGGACAAAACCATCAAAATGTCATTGTCTTTGTCTGGGTAGACGAAATACCAAATATACGTCTTACGATCCGGGACTCTCCATAAGTGGCCAAGGAGTTGCCACAATTGCAGAGGCAGTGCCTTTCAAATTTCTTGGTAGAAAGATAGATCACAAAGGACGTACACCATCATT
Organism: Ectropis grisescens; assembly: GCA_017562165.1. NCBI lineage: Eukaryota > Metazoa > Arthropoda > Insecta > Lepidoptera > Geometridae > Ectropis > Ectropis grisescens. The sequence goes on from CM029767.1 coordinate 36,384,492, forward strand.
AGAGGTGGTTGTTGAAAATTTCATGAACAACCTCAATAAGGTAGACCAGCAGCCTATCAGCAATATCAAAAAGCATGGATATATGACAACTACCTCACATCACGTCTCACTTGGCCTTTCCTAGTATATGACATCGGTAAAACTCTCCTGGCAAAGCTAGATGCCAATGTCATAAAGATATTGAAGTCATGGTTAGGATTGGCACATCCGGCTGATCCTCTACTCTTTTAGGGATCAAAATAGTTTTGGGCTGAAACTAAAGAAACCGTCTGAACTTTACAAACACCTAAGAGTTACAAAAACGCATGTTTTGGGAAAGTCGCAAGACGACTTAATTACATCTCTCCCAAAAGACAAAACTGCTTCAGACCTGGAATCTAGACTTCAATTCCATAAACAATTTATGGCAGGTGCACAAGTAAATACTGCTGGGTTGGGTGCGAGAAGGAAAAGGGAAGACCGAGACATGGTAAAAACCTTTCTACAACAAGACGAAAATGACGGTTACAAAGTGCACGCTATGAATTTAGAAATGCAAAGTGAGTGGTTAACCATAGGTGAGTTCTGTATCCCATTAGCTCTAAAGTGGCGCACCTTGATCTATGACTGGTCTCCTGCCTTATTAAAATTTTATCTAAATGCATTCCAAATGACCCTCCCTGACCAGAGTAACTTGGTAAGGTGGGGAAAAGCCTCTGAAAAATGTTGCTATACTTGTGGAGAGGCGATATGTACAGCAAGGCACATATTGGTGGGATGCAAGGTGCTCCTTGATGGGGTCATTACTCACGGCGCCATGACAGAGTACTTGAAATCATACGTGAAGCCATGAGCCTTTCAGTAGCTAGAGCCCAAAAGGGATTGACGACAAACAAAAGACAAATTAACTTTGTAAAAGCAGGCTCAACTTCAAACTCCAGGAACAAGCCTTACTCAATCCTGGGTACAGCACCTGATTGGACTATTTTAATGGACACGTATGAAAAGCACTACAAAATCCCAGAGGATGTGGGTGTTTCGTCATCCAGACCGGACATTTTCCTTTTTCTAGAGCTACGAAACGCATAGTCCTTGTAGAACTTACCGTACCGTGGGAAACTAATATACCTAAAGACCACGCGATGAAACAAAATAAGTTTTACGACCTCCTAAACGAATTAACAAAAAACGGCTATGTAGTTAGTTTATACGCTGTAGAAGTGGGAGCGAGAGGTATACCAGCAAAATCTCTCTATAACCTACTGAAAGACCTTGGCTTATCCAGAAGTGCAGTAAGTTCTATACTAGAACGAGTATCTAAAGCTGCACTAGTAGGCTCATATCAGATTTGGCTGGGCAGGGAGAGAAAAACGAGTGGTGAAGGTGAGTGTTGATGTACGTCAGAAAGGGGCCCCTTAAACCTACGCCCGAGTCACAAGTCTCGGGAACTACTCGAGTTTTTCTCTCTCTGCCATACGATGGACCCGGCACCCGCACGGTGAATCCATGGAATGCTAAGAAGATCGTCTCACAGGGGCGCCGGCCGCTTGCCCGAGCTGACGTGCGTACGAACGCCGAGTGCGCGCATAAATAATGTCGCGGCGTTATTGTATTGTGGATGGCTGCAATAGCAATACAGTATGTTGGAAAAATTGCAATAGTATGTAAAGCATAAGTATATATATACATTTAATATATCTGTTATATCTGTATAACGTGATGATAAACTTAGCTAAAATAATAAAATTCTAGAATTCGAGTAAGTATCTGAAAGTTTGTTTTTTCGGAGAAAATTTAATTGTTTGAAAATAAAATAAAAATATCTATTTTTTTAGTCGTTTCAGTCTATTTTTTTACTTGCATAAAATTAGCCTAGATCCCACAAAAAAGGTCACCATAGTGTGGGAGCTAGTTCACACTAGCAAAACATGTTAAGTATTCATTCTTTGTACCTATTTATTGTCACATATGTGTATTCTTTGTATATATTGTCGCTTTGTATTTAACATCCGGGAGCGCGTCAAACTGTTTTTAATAACTTTAAGGCGGTAGACGCTAGGTTTTGTAGCTTTTCTTGTGATTTGGTTTTCGTTATTGAGATAATAAACATTTTTTTTTTCATTTTCATTCCATTTAAATAAACAATAAAGAAAATTACAATTTGCAGTTTAGTTTTTTATCATCTTATCATATTTTGTACAACCCTAGCACGTTTGGTCAGTGACGTAAGCAGACGACAAGCCACACGGGGCGCACGGTATTCTCAACTTTGCGTGCTTGTGCAAAGGTGTATTTTTGCTTGCAAGTAACAGTAGGTAAGTAGTTTACGAAAGTTTAGGTTATTATCGTGTAGGTATTTGCGCTTTTGTATGGCAGTGATGCATCTGTTACGAAGTAACTATTTTCTGATCTGTGACCATACTGAAGCTGAGAGTGCACCGTAACGAAATAGCACGAGCGCGCGGTCTCCATCGGCTCGAACCTCGCCACCCGAGCCAGTGCAAAGCAAGCGCTTCCGAGCTTTCTATAGACCTTATCTATGTGGTGATCCCATTTGAGACCGCGGTCTATCTCGAAACCCAGGAACGTAGTAACCTCCTGTTCCTCAATGTTCACTCCACTCACATCAACTGACAGGGGTCTCACGGACTTTCCTGTCAGGCCGAATCGGATAAAGTGAGTCTTGGTAAGATTCAGGGCAAGACCGCTTGCATGGAACCACCCATACAGCTGGGAGGCTGCGACATTCAGCTTCTGCTCCAGAGCGTCCACTGTCGGCGCCGTGACCACCGCAGCCACGTCGTTTGCGTACATAAGTACTTCTGCAGCTGTCACGGCGTCGGGCAGATCATTCAAGAGCAGAGAGAACAATATATTTGACACCGACGAGCCTTGTGCCACACCCATATCAGATGCCATCGCATCCGACCTCTCCGATCCTCCACAGCTCACAACCACTTGCGATCTCTCCCGCATCAGACCAGTCAGAAGGCAGTGAGATGGCCCCTTTACGACGTAGCGTTACAATTTAGCTGCAAATACGTCGCGGTCGGCAACATCAAACGCTTTAGACAGGTCACAGCAGAGGATCGCCACCTGTAGTTTAGGCTTGGACTCCCGGGCCTGCGTGACGCGATGTATCACCTCGCGAGTCAGCGCCGTCGTCGAACGCCCCTCGCGGTACGCGTATTGCCGGTCAGATAGGGCACCGGTTTCACTTAAAAACTCGAGAAGCCGGGAGCTCAAGCCGATCTCAAAAATTTTTGCAACGGCCGGTATAATAGGCACGGGTCTGTAACTGTCAATGTTCTCTCGTTTCCCTTTTCCTTTATACAGCGGCGACACTTTGATAATTTTGAGGAGATGTGGAAACGATCCCTCGATCATATACCAGTTAAATAGATCGACGAGTTTCGGCGCCAGCGTTCGTATTGTCATTTTTAATAATTTCACCGATATTCCATGAATGTCCCGGGATGCTTTAGGTGGCATTCGCGGCAAAACGATACGGTGTACCTCATCCACATCAGATTTTCGTAACCTCAAGCAGCGGTCGGCCGGCGCACGCGCGGTCGCTTCACCTCCGTGACGTCAGCGCGCGGCGCTCCACATGTTTTACCTATGGTTTGCTGCATTTAACGCTGATTTTTTACAACTAAATTACGTTCCGTCTGATTTTCTAAGCGCGTCAGTAAAATCTACGTGTGGACAATTATTTTTGCGTCGCTCTGTATTTATTACATTCCACATTGCTTTTGGAGCATAGCTACCAGAATAAATGATGTCAGAATAATATTTGGATTTTGTATTTGTTAATAAATTTTCATAATAATTGGTCATGTCAACAGTAAATTTTTCAATTACGTCAATAGTTGGGTATTGTTTAGCAATTTCAATAATGTCAAGTAATAAGCATTTAAAGTTTTTTTACATCGGGTGTCACCCACGACGCGTCGGGTTATTTAACGTCATATGTTTTGCGCGTTGGAAAACATATTTCAAACTTATTTTGCAGAACATTAAGAATAGTAGTTGCTTTTTGATCCGCATTCTTGTTTAGCAGTTTCGTAACCCAGTCAACACTATCCAGCGAAGTTACAAAATTCAGTTGATTTCCGCGCGAACACGATCTAACGTGCCGGTAGGTAGGTAGGTGCATATCAAATACCACCGTGCACTTAATGCCGTAGTGGTCGCTCAAATTTGTAACGACGGGCGCCGCGGTTACAGAGTCCGCTCGAATATTAGTGTAGGCATGATCCAGACAAGTCTGTGTCGTAGACGTCAGTCCAGTCGGAAAGTCTACCTTATTAGTCATGCCGTGGGCCGCCAACAAGTTACTAAGAGTTTTTACGTCACCGCTGAGCGAGTCCGATAAATGGATATTGAAATCGCTGACAAAACTGCAGGACCCGCCGTGCTCTCGCTCCTTCCGACGATAACACGACGCGAGTTTGTAACCAGGCGCGGTCCTAGGCTGTTGATGAAAACTATAATCATCAAACAAAATTTTAATAATTTTGATTCCACACAGGCTTCATTCAATATTTTACGCGGGCAGAGTCGCGGGTAACAGCTAGAAAACAGCTTGCGGGTAAAAAGAGATAAGTGCGTATCAGATCACGCACAGACTTCAGACTTTTCATAATGTATCCTTTATAAACACTACAAACTTACCACTTGCGGCTATGTTCGATACTACGAAACCTTACTAAGTATGTTTGATTTTGATTAAAAAAAAGAAAAATAAATTAAATAAATTTTTGTGTGGAAAAACAAATTCACTCGGTTTTTCAATGACTACTTATCCAGCTATTTTGACATACGATACTTACAACTAATGTAGTATATATAATATATAATAAGTCAGTAACATCTGCTTACGCGAACGAAGTAGCGGGTTCAGCTAGTTTATAAAAAGTATGTATTTAAAACTATATAAGTATTATATCAGGTATCTGGCCGCCATAGTACAGGCTTTGCTTAGTTTGGGGTCCGATGGTGTTGTGTGTGAATTGTCCACCAATTAAAAAAAAAACATTTCTTTTTATTTTTAATTATTTAAATTATTTAGTGGTATAGAAATATAAGTATTTCTTATTTTAGTTTTCACTTCTGCCGTGCGGTTTTAAGCGCGCGCACAGTATTGTTAGTAAAGACTGACGAGACGAGCATGATATGTGCCTGATGGTAAGCAACATACCTGCCACATGACAGCGCAGTGACACGCAGCTATTGGAACATGAAGAGTCCAAATCATTACCTAGCACTGCACTGCACTCGATCTAAGATGTTATATCTCTAAGCCCTGTAATTTATCAGGAAACATTGCCCTTCACACCGGAACACAGTAATGTCTGCACCTTACTGCTTGGCGGTAGAATAAGTGGCAAATGTGTGGTACTTCCCAGGCGGACTCAGCCAAGAGTCCTATCACTACAAATAAACTATGGCAAATTTTAAATCCAAGATGGCCGACACCAGTCGGCCATCTTGGATTGCTTGCCATGCTTCAGTTCGCTGGCCCAGTGTGGGTTGGTGGCGGATGACACATGACCTCGAAAGATTCTAGGAGCTTACATGTCGGTTTCCTCACTATGTTTTCCTTTCACCGATTTAAGTTAGCGGCATTACGGACACGGCTTCGAAAAGGCAGTGGTACGCGTGGGATTCCAACCAGGAGCTCCGAATCATCATTCGCCGATCTCCCGACCAGACCAGCCGTAACTTAAAATAAATATGTCATTGTGTTCTTTTATTTGATTTAAACAAAAATTGTGAATAAATTCAGTTTAGTAATAAGGAAGCAAGTCGTCTCCGTCTTGCCTAGTCGTCGTCTTCGTCTTGCCTAGTCGTCGTCTTCGTCTTGCCTAGTCGTCGTCTTTGTCTTGCCTAGTCGTCGTCTTTGTCTTGCCTAGTCGTCCTCTTCCTGGGTGTAAAGGTGGTCGTACATGGTCTCCACGTAGTCGTACCGCTCGTTGCCGGTGTCGTATATCGCTTTCTTCATCCCCGTCCAATCTGTCACCGTGTTTTCCGTGTCAAACAACCTGTCGAAATAAAAAAAAAACACATCTTATTTTAAAGGAAAACTGCGTAGTCGCATTGAGCGTTTTTTATCATCATCATTGGCCTGTGTTCGTCTACTGCTGGATATAGACCTCTCCCACAACACGCCACTCAGCCCGATCCTCGGTCTTATGTTTCCAACCGCCACCAGCCGTCTTTCTTATTTCGTCACTCCATTTAGTCTCAGGGCTTCCTGCACTACGTTTTTGGGCAGGAGAAAATCTTATGGGTTCCGGTTCTTTTGTTCACTCTTTTTCCATGACTGTATTGACCCAGTTTATTTCAATGGACTTATGACTGCTTAAGCTCTGCTGCTTACTGAATTCTGGGCTAAGTAATCATAACTAGCCTGGTATTATATTATACCTAAAATGAATGAAGAATAAATAAATAAATATTGGTGGAAAATCATCATCATACACATCACCATCTGACCAAGTTAAGGAAAGCTTGTTACATTGCCGCATGTAGCTGATATAAAACTTATATAGTTGTAAATACATACTTATTATACATAGAAACACCCAGACACAGTGCAAATATTTAAATTTATCACACCAATATTTGCACCGTGTGGGAATCGACCCCACGACTTGCAATTGTGCGCCCCCGGGCCGGTGTTACCGGAGTACATGTACACACGCAGCAGCGCCCAGCGGTCCGACCCGCGTGTTCTTGTTTCCCGCTCGGCTCTCTTCGTAAGCATACCTTCCCCGCTATAAACAGCGAATGTGCTCTTCCAGATTTCAATCTAACTGTACTCCAAACCTCAACCCGGTCCTTTCACTCGTCCCGATGTAGTTGAACAACAAACATGCAATCTTTCGGAATTATAATATTAGTAGCATGAAAAAGGCAGAAGCCTAACTTGTGCATACTAAGGATGACGATATATAATGATGTAGGCTGGCTTATTGACGTAGAGGATGACGATATATAATGATGCAGGCTGACTTATTGACGTTGAGGAGGAAGATATATAATGATGAAGGCTGACTTGTGGACGCATTGGAAGAAGCTCTGCAGCCAGGCGCCGCTCAGCAGGTGCACCATGTTGCTGAAGCCGGTGCAGTTGGTCCACTGCGCGTCCGGAGACATCAGCACGCCCACCAGCTTGCCCTGGCACACCAGCGGCGCGCCGTACATGCCCTGCGCACACGGAATCTCAACGTTTGGTTAAAAATTTACGTTTTCTTTACTTACAAAGCTGAAGAGATGAACGAGTTGCGCTGAATATTCGTTTGATATTCGGCATGTTTTCCACTATTTGCATTCATCCAAATTTTTTGGCTTTGTTGCTGATTATATTCGATTCAAGCTTTTTTATTTTCTTGGCTCATTCAGCCGAGGAGTAGAACTTAAAGAAAAAACGGCTGGTCTAGTCGGGAGAACGACGACTGCCGATCGGGAGCCCCCGGGTTCAAATGCCACCGTCGCACACCACTGTCTTTTCGAAGTTATGTGCGTAATGCCGCTAACTTAAAAAAACGGTGCAGGAAAACGACATGCACCTAGAATCTTTAGAGGTCATGTGACCACCAACCCGCACTTGGCCAACGTGGTGAACTATAGCCTTGACTCTCTCCTTGCGAGAGAAGGCCCAGCCAGCAGTGCTGCCTCCTGCTGCACGCGGGTAGGACTCACGGAAGCTCGGGAGGCACGGAAGCGGCTGGACAGATTTGAATGATTTTTTTTGTATGCGTTTGGGCGACGTCCTAGGACTCCTAGGTGGTTTGATTCACAAACCACCCCGGCAGATGGCGCTGCAGTCAGTATCTACATCATTATCCAAGCGAAGTCGGGACGGGCAGCTAGTTTTGTATAAAGATCAAAAATAACATTAACTATTGGGGGGTCATTACAAAATAAGAATTCGATACGTTATGAGTGAATACTGCTGATGCATTACTGTAGTAAAATGTAAGTTGTAAATAATATCCACGTATTGTAGAGTTAAGTAATTTTTTTGTAATAATACATTTGCCAACTAAAACATTATATAACGAAAGTTTCTTAAATAATTACCTTGAGATTTAATGAATTTGCTAAATATCTTTGTATAGTAATCATTTGATGACCAGTGAGTTTGTCGAACGTTGGTTTTGGCGTGTCGATTTGTCAAAAAATGTTTGTAAAAAGAACGGATACCAAATAAAACAGTTAAGTTAATGAAAGGTATTAAGATAATTTATTTTTCATTCGAATACATCACAATTATCCAACTCGGGCACAAACTAATTACTCTCATCTTCATAACAAAGATATCAGATAGGTCATTAAATCAAATTGTCTAAGTAAAGTCAAAAGTATAATCTTATTACTTTATCAAACACTAGCAGCCAGTTCCGGCTTCGCTCGGATATTGTCACATAAAACCCATTAATCGAAATATAAACTATCCTATCTTTTAAGTTGGATCAATCCACACACGGTGTCCAAATTTGATTAAAATCGGCTAAGTAGTTAAGGAGTCCATCGCGGACAAACATTGTGACAGGAGATTTATAAATATTAAGATATATATATATATATATATTATATTATATATATAACAAGAATCTGAATCTCGGAAACGGCTCGAATGATTTTCATGAAGTTATGTATACGGGGGGTTTCGGGGACGATAAATCGATCTAGCCAGGTTTCATTTTATAAAAACATCATTTTATGCGCGTTTTTAGGCAATGAAAAACTCCTACAATGTCATTAGAATACGATAACTTATTTCGCCACTGTTCTCGGACGGAATATGCTCTCCCTCGGAGTCAACAGGCCTCGGTTCGAATCCTGATGGTTACAATCGGGTCTTTTCTTTTTGTTAGCGCGAGTGCGTAGCGTAGTGCGAGTCTAGTCTTGCGGCGGCGGTGCAAAGAGATCTGGGAGTCAGCCTTGGAAAGAGCTCGCCCGTTTTTTCCAAGATTGTTCATATGTCGTGTTCGTAAAAGGTGAGATGAGAGATACTTAACAAATGTGATAAATGAACACGTTATAAGAAATGATCGAAACAATAAAAATGTTGATGTTATACAACAATTGAGGAGTCTCGACATCGATAACAGTAACTACAAAAACATGTGTAGGAAAATGTGTTCATCAGAAGAAGTTTGCATATGCGTCACACCTTGTGGGTACGCTGTAAGCTGTGGAAATGTATGTTATCATAAAACCTATGTGTAGAGAAATATTTGACAAAGCATTAAGATTATACTTTTGACTGCACTCATACAATTTGATTTAAAATGTACAACCTATTTTTTACATAGCCACACTTGTGAGTGAATCAAATCAGAATACATAGACAGAATATACCTATTTGTTTGCTTTACCATCCACACAAACAAGTACCGAGAGTGGAACATGGATACTTTACAAACTAATATCATCTCTTGCTGGTAATCAACGTCTGTAAAGTTAGTTCATTCAAGAGAAACATTTAACAAGATGGCTACCCACCGATAAATGATTTAAAATTTATAGTTTGTATTATCGATACGACTCTCATTATCCGCAGAGCTAGAATCAATCTGACGGTTTTACTTGCACGTCAAAGAGTTCTAGCCTCTACAACTCAACAAAAGCAACAATCGATTTGGCGTAGCCTAAAACCCCCAAAACCACGCAAAACTTTTTTTTTAGGCCAAGTTTGCGCCAGAAACACCTCTATGTGCGTCAGAACCAGTTTTGACGTTTGAGCCGAAACTCTCGAATACATACTACTGTTTACGAAATTTAGTCCACTGTTATAATAATATGGTCTAGGACTCAAGCCTTTGATGGACTCGTTTAAACAGCTTCCACTAAACATTTGTCTAACTAAAGTCGACCCCCTAATAATGCATACCTTTTCAAATGCCATGCAATTTATGATGAGAGTATTAAAATGGCATCCTCCCTTACTAACTGATAGTCTCGTAATAAGAATACATGGTATCAACTCACAGACCCCCGCTGCTGGGGCATAGGACTCCCCTGACTACGTAGGGTTTAGGCTATAGTCCACCAAGCTTGTCAGCTTGTCTGGGTGTCTCTAGACCCAGAACAAATACTCGAAGTATTCATCACACAAATATTTTCACTGGCATCGAACCCAAGAGTGTCGGCTTCGCTGGCAGACTCGCAACCAACTGATGGCCACGGCGCAAGTCCAACATAATATAAAAGTATAACGTAATCTTACGTGGCACGGCATCGCGGTTTTCTCAGGCTGAAAATAATAATGAACACATTAATTTTACATACGCCCGAGCGACACGAAACTAGTTTTTCAAGCTGGACAATCAGTGGCGTAGCGTGGGGGGGGGCAGGGGGCCATGGGCCCCGGGCGGCACACGAAAGGGGGCGGCGGATTAGCCACGTAACTAAAATATTACATTGTACGATGGAGAAAAAAATACTTTTTCCAAATCAAATCCGCAATGTTACGTGTGCACCAAAAACGAAACGAAGCGCCAAAGGTGCGAAAGAGAAGACGATAACCGCTCGGCGCGGCGCGACGGCGTGACGCGACGGCGCGCGAGTCTTCCCAAACGCGAACGAAGTAGATACTCACTCGTTCAATCAGAAAAACAACAACGTTACAATTCATTACGCGAAGACTTTGAATTGGAAGTTTTGATTGCACTAAAAACACATACCCATTTTCATTTATTCAGAAACACCGTAGAACAAGTACATACGATTCAAGAATAGAGATAATTAAATTTCTTTTTAATTCTCTTCAGGATTTCTTTGTTGATTTTCAATGTTTTTTTATCGTGATAGATATCTTATACGATTGTACCTACATAATTCCATTTGCCTACCATATTTTTTAAACCTAGTCTAGTCAATAAAATGGCATTAGCTAGAATAATTTTTTGGAACTAGTTCCCTACGGCAGGCTTAGAGGAGATAGTTATTTATATAGACAAAATTAAGCTTTATTTTCATTGTGATAGAAGTAAATTTTGCGTACTTAATTGAAATTTCAAACAGATTACTGCCAAGATTGTAACGTGAAAAAACGTCGTATACATGATATATGTCACAATTCGTCTCTCAATAATAGAGCTTCGTCTAAAGTAACTATGCGTTGCGTAAAGCGCATATGGCCGCGAGTCCAGTGTGACCAGATTCAACATTTTATTACTTTTTTGGTATTTTTTTCGAATTTCCCAAGTTCAGTATTTTATAGGTTTATTGGTGGAAGTCTGTATTTATACGTTTATTTTGGATTAAAAGCTACGGCAGTACTGTAGAGGTGAAAAACGTTAGAAAAAACAACAGGTTTTTTATTACTTAATAATTTGAACTTCTATTTTATGTACTTAAATAAAACCAACCAGCAAAACTTTAAAAACAACCAAGACAATTAAATTGCTATAGAGGTGCAATCTAAATAAAGAAGAGTAATTAAAAAGTAAAACACACTTTTAAAACAAATTATTACAAACAAAATTTAATATTTTATTATACATAGAATATTATTATTATTTACTAGTTACTATTATTTACACCCCCTGTTTTACACACATAGTTCCTGTTCTCGTTATTTTTTCGAGAAAAAAATTAGCCTTTATGCTCTTTCAGACTACTTATAATCTGTTTTCCAAAATAGATTGCCCATGGACGGGTCCCACTTTGGGACAGTGTCTTAACTACGTGCTTTTCAGAACTTATATCTTATTTTTTCATATATGTGTGTTTTTTGTTTAGTTTTACAATTGAAAAACGTAATAAACAATTATTTAATCCGGTACATCAAAACGAATATAACTTAAGTTCTGCCAGATGTCAAACAATATTTGAACGAAAATCGTAATCAATTTATTTATTTATATCAATACTTACTTGTAATTTCAAAGTCTAGTTTACATCAAACCCTAACTTAACAGTATTTTGGTTACGTTGTATTATTTCTAGGTCCTGCATCTACATTTCAAACATAAAATCAAAAGAAATTACAAAAATTGCTACATTGACAAGCTATTTTTAAGAAAAAGTAACAAGAGAGATCTATACGTAGATCATTATGGAATTGTCACAATAAACATTAAAGCAACGGAGTGATGTAAATGACACAACATATTATTAAAATGAATAAACCTAAAAGCTTGAACGGAAAATAATGGCATTTTGAAAAAATATGTTCGAAATCGATATTGAATCGATTGCAAATTGTTTAGAAAACGCCTTTTCTTATTATTGTAATAATACGGCGCTGTGTTCATGCCATGTCTATATTATTATTTAAGCTGGAGCCGTTTTAATGACGTAAGCAAAACATTTATTTTTGCGGCTCAATTGCTGGATAATAATATTCCATGAAAATTAAATGTTTTGTGTTTTTAATAAACCTTTCGGCGCGTCTCATCAATGGTATCACCAGAAAGTGACGATTTTCAATAGATGTCACTAGCGAAGCGTCGTGTCTATGGCCCTGTCGATTTTTAAAAAGAAGGTAAATCGTGGAGACTTTGACCTTTATAACCCCAAGTCCAGTAAACTAAAAATATGTTTCTCTTCAACCAGGCTGAATAAATGGAAATCGTTTGCATAATGTGAAAATCTGTTTAACTACCTACGAAATAAAATTGGAATCATTGTGAGCCGGCGATATTTTATCGGGGTCTAAAGCTCCTAAGAAAATTGACAACCTCTTTTCAGCCCGTTCCGTTTAGACGTCATGACGTGATTGAGCAACAAACATCCAAACATTGACATTTATAATATTAATAGGATAATAGGATTAGGATTGTTTAAATAACCTAGCGTTACATAATAAGCTTTAGACCATTACCCATTAATACAATGTCATGACTTCTCACAGATACGAGTATATTTTCCTTCTGGACCAATGCTTGGTAGTTTATCTTGAATTGCAATAATGTGTACGATATCCATTAAGTCTATCGAATGTAATACTTGAACTTAAAATTATTTATAATTAAAGAAGGGGGCGGCGAATTTTCGGGCGGCCCCGGGCGGCTAAAGCCACGCTACGCCACTGTGGACAATGCTACCCAACGCTAACATTGTCTACACGAAGTTAGAAATACTACTGGCTTGCTAGCTTATTACCACTAGCTTGCTATCCTAGCTTGAAAAACTAGCCTCGTGTCGCTCGGGTAATAATAATAGATACCCATTTTATCATACAGTTAAAATTTCAACTTTTAAATTTCATCAAATTATGTCGATTCGCTTTGCTTGTACTCATAAACAAATGTATGACACAAACGGCCGCTCGCAAATTTACGTAAACGAATGTAGGCACACGTTTTATCAAAAAATTACGATGAATAAAGAATACAACCAGCGCCCGCGGCTTTGCCCGCGAAGCTCCTGTTCCCGAGGTTTCCCGGGATAACATAAATGTGTCATTCCTGTTATTTGTGGCGTCGCAAATAATTTCGATACTTTGCTTATTGTTGCGTGCTCATGCACAAGTGCGATTGGATGTTGCGGTGCTGGTAACACTGAGAGATTGCAAAGTTTGCACATTAGACGACAACGATAACTAGACGGTAACGATATGTCGGACGATGCACAGTGCGGAGTGAGGAGTGAGGCAGGGCCGCGGGGGCAGTGGCGTGGACAGACGCTACTGCTCATAAAGATAAAACCAACGTAACTTGTTCCCTGCTGTTGGTATCACCTCGAATATTCGATTACTTTGTGGATGTCACAATAGAATATTCAGTTACATTGCGACTGACTGTTGTTGATGATATCGTGTCACATGCCGATATCGTGGCGTCCGAACTGGCGATTGTCGGTCTGTGGTTGTAGTGGGGCTTACATCTCTGACGCACACGGAGGACCGCTTGTCGATGAGCCCGTGGAAGCCGAGGTTGCTGAGCGCCTTCTGGAACTTGAGCGTGAGCGGCTCGCAGTAGACCGCCTTCTTCACGATGTTCAGCGACTGCACGCGCAGGTTGCGCTGCAGCAGGAAGCGGTTCACCGGGTAGATCGTGTCCTGCGCACACACAAATATAAATAAGTCAAAACACGCAGAAGCGGCAAACGCGCTTCTACTATGGCGATGCAAAATCAGGTGACGTCTCCTGATGTAGTCTGTTGTAGCCGCAACAAGGAGTTGTGTACGTTCGCTCACAATTCAATTTTCAAATTTTTCAAACAAATTCTCGCCACGTTATGTTGTCTTTAGATTATGGCATACCTCGTCTTCGTTTCTTTAATTATATCGATGGTAAAAACTCATTTATTTCCAGAGATACAATTGAGTTTAATTCTATTTTTTCTACTGTGCCTGAGTGTTTTCTATGTAAAATAATTACGAGTTTGTATTTAAAAATATATTTTCTTATAAATATTATTTTCGGCTATCTGGATTCCATAGTTCAAGCTTAGCTTAGTTTGGGTTCAGATGGTGTTGCGTTTGGAATGGCCACCAACATTTGTATTGCTAGCAGCGTCTACAGCTGGCTCTCAGTTCCCGCGGCGGGTCCCACGCTGGGCTGCGCGTGTCTGACACCCGACAGCACGATGTGTTACAAATGGCAGAGAGCAGAGTGTCGCGTCGTACACTAACTTGTAATGGCTGTTAAGACCTTCTCATGGTTGACGTTCTAAAGACTCGAACGCAGAGGTGTATTAGATGAATAGGGCGGCATATTTTTAATAACAAAGAGACACGCGTCTCGTGGCTCTTTAGGACTCGCAGGACGTGTGTCTGATGGTAAACAATATTACCTGGCACTACACTGCGATCGTCACCCAGTAAATCTAAGATGTTATATCTCTAAGCCCTGTAATTTCTCTGGAAACATTGCCCTTCAAACCGGAACACAGTAATGGTTTCACATAAGTAACATGATCACTGGAAAATAAAGGGAAGTGCGCGGGTGAAACCGGAGACCTCTGCTAGTATGTATGTACATATGTCGCAGCCGGATCGTATAATTCGCCGTATTACATCATACTTTGTAAAAGAAGGCTCAACTTCAAACTCCAGGAACAAGCCTTACTCAATCCTGGGTACAGCACCTGATTGGACTATTTTAATGGACACGTATGAAAAGCACTACAAAATCCCAGAGGATGTGGGTGTTTCGTCATCCAGACCGGACATTTTCCTTTTTTCTAGAGCTACGAAACGCATAGCCCTTGTAGAACTTACCGTACCGTGGGAAACTAATATACCTAAAGACCACGCGATGAAACAAAATAAGTATTACGACCTCCTAAACGAATTAACAAAAAACGGCTATGTTTATACGCTGTAGAAGTGGGAGCGAGAGGTATACCAGCAAAAATCTCTCTATAACCTACTGAAAGACCTTGGCTTATCCAGAAGTGCAGTAAGTTCTATACTAGAACGTGTATCTAAAGCTGCACTAGTAGGCTCATATCAGATTTGGCTGGGCAGGAGAAAAAACGAGTGGTGAAGGTGAGTGTTGATGTACTTCAGAAAGGGGCCCCTTAAACCTACGCCCGAGTCACAAGTCTCGGGAACTACTCGAGTTTTTCTCTCTCTGCCACACGACGGACCCGGCACCCGCACGGTGAATCCATGGAATGCTAAGAAAATCGTCTCAGCTAGCCGTTTTGAAAACCAGGGCCGTATTACATTACAGCTAGTCGTTTTGAAAACCAGGGCCGTTTTGTAAAGCGGCGGTTTAACGATTATCCAGATTGAACGCGGCTGATTAAAAAACAGCCGGAATGTATTCGACGCCATACGTCATTTAAAACGACTAGCCGTAATGTAATAATGCGAAAGATTAGCCGCCGCTTTGACCATTTTAGTTCCGATTCTTAACACTCATGGCACTGTCTGACATAACAACAACATGGCGTTGAAAACTGTACGTATGTTGCTAGATTGCTAAGGTGACTGTGGATTGTGGTGTTCGCCGGAATCCTATACAATATTATTGGGGAGGTTTACCACCGTCCACCTTGTTAAGACTAAATCGGACCGGGTAGGTTACATAGGACCCAGATCCGACTCGGAGCACCCCGACTCTGCCTAGTCTTGTCGCTACTGCCCTGGAGCTTATATTAAAAATGCGTGAGCTTCTGGCGGGAGCCCACCCGGGAGTTAAATCTCAATAATAGGCCCTAGTCTAGGTGCACCACATTTCTTAGGTGTACCATCACCAATATCAAGTTAGGGGCTTGGAAGTTTTATCTGGAGAGGTAAGATGTTTAAAAAAAAATAGGAATATGGCAAGAGATAATCTACCTTTAGCCTTATCTGATGAATACAATTAATTTTCATTTTAAGCATTGTTTATTTTGTAAGTATGGTCACCCTACAATTTAAGCAGTAGTACAATGCGGCTAAACGTTGGCCGCCGTATTGAAGAACGTATCGCAATGACAATGCGGCTAATCGTTGAACCGCTGCATTACAAAACGGCTAACCGCAATGTAATACAGCGGATTACACGATCCGGCTGCGACACATACATGTGTAAACAACGGTGTCGATAACGTTAACAGTGACATGAGTGTTTATTCCGTTTTAAAAAAAACCGAATGCCCATTTAGAAGTTTTCACTTTTAAAAAATATTTACCGTTGGACACAGAACGAGCGAACGAGCGGCGGACAAACGCGCCACATGCGCCGCACGTGTGCCGGCGAGCATTCGCCTCGTCTTTCTTTTTTAACAGACTCTAACGGTACGTTCACACGAAGCCACGTTTTGCCGAATCTTATTTTCATCGGATCTGGAAAACCCGAATGTTGTATTCACACAGCACATCTTGCATGGCCGTATCCGACAGCCTCGTATCGGGATCTCGTGTGAACACACCATCCGGCTTTTATTAGCAAGACGCTCACAGTTCCTCACGTTGATTTGGAAGCGATGGACGTGAACAGTCTTGCTATAATGTACTGGTATTATCGCCGTCAGCGTCGTAAAAAAAGATTGTGGTTAAACCCAATAGTACAAAGACGATCAACAGTTGGTGCCTTTACAACTCTAATGCAGCAGTTAAAAAATGATCCACAAAAATTTTTTAATTACTTTAGAATGACTATACCTACATTTGATAATCTTTTGAAAAAAGTGGAAAAAGATTTGAAAAAGCGTGTTACATATATGAGAAAAAGCATTAGACCAGAAGAAAAATTAGCGATATGTATAAGGTAAGATTGAAATACTGTTTTTTATTAATAATTAAATTATTTATTAAAAATTTGGTAAAGAAATCATAGAAAATCGCTTGGTAGGTACACAGTTTCCCAACTACATATTGAGAAAGTCTGGGAAATCAGAAGCATTCGATTGAATACTTTGAGACTCTGGTGATCCTTGGTACTGCGATGTAAAATAGCTTTGTGATTGTGCCACATTTCTTGGTTGATAGTAGTATGTCGATGAGTGTGCAGGAGACCATTCATTTCGGTTCTTTATATTTTGTAATAAATTCAAGACGCCTGATTGAAATTCTAATGTTTGATTTTCGTTTAGCGTTGCCAGTGATGAAAGAAGACTTTTGAAGAAAAACAAATTACGGTCTTCTTTCATTTCTTCTTTCTTCTTGCATTCCATTTGATAATCTATAAACTCACTCATTTTCTTATCAAACACGTTTAAATTCTGCCTCGATGGTCTGCTTTTTTTTCTTTTCGAACCCCCCTACTACATTTTCATCTTTAGTTTCTTGTTGACTTTCATTTGTAGCATCTCGATTCTTTGCGGCATCTTCTTCAACAAATAAATTGTCCTGAGCCATTGCACTGTCATGGGTACCATCTGATGTAACTGTTACAGCGGTTGTACCATCGTCTGCTGGGTTTGATGTAACAATAGTTGCACTATCCTGGGTGTCAGCTGGCGTCACAATTTTTTTTAAGAACAACAATGGACGATGATAGACGTAGGCTCTCAGACATGTCGCAGACGATCCTGATTTTTTTGATTTCTTTTTCTCATTAATACTCCTCATCCAGCTGTCTCTAATATTAGTCCACTTCTTTACGATCGATTTAGCTGAAAAAATATAATTAAATTTACTTGCAGATATATGGCTTCTGGGTGTTCATACAAGGATTTACATTACGCCTACCGAGTCGGAGTGCCTACGATCAGTAACATCATTAAGGAAGTAACGAATGCTATTTGGAACAATTTGCATGGGGAGTTTATAACATTACCCAACACAATATCTGACTGGGAATATATCGCCAATGGATTTAATACTAGAGCGAACTTTCCCCATTGCATTGGTGCAGTGGACGGTAAGCATATTAGAATAAAAAAGCCAAGCAACAGTGGTTCCATGTTTATGAATTACAAAGATTTCTTTTCCATCGTTTGTAGTAATAGGTGATGAAGGTTTTGGCTTGCATCAACATTTGATGAGACCTTGCGGCGGAAACCATTTGGATAGAAACAAAAGAATATATAACTACAGATTAACCAGAGCTAGACGCTATGTTGAGTACGCCTTTGGAATATTAGCTAATAAGTGGCGAATATTTCATCGTCCACTGGATGTTGATACCAGCACAGCAATGTCGATTGTAAAGGCTTGCACTGTACTTCATAATTTTATAATAGATATGGAAGGTGTACAGTCGAACATAGAAACAACAAGCAATGTATCATCAGTGGTTAACGTGTTCAGAGATGCGCCCATTGATCAAAATAGTACACGAGGTGGACGATGTGCAAACGTTATACGAACTGAATTTACAAATTATTTTATTTCTACAGCAGGAGCTGTGCCTTGGCAAGACGAATCAATCTAACGTAAATTTTGTAACACACTGGTAATGTACAAATACTTAAGCTGTATACTTTAAAAAATTACAACTTACTTACCATAATACTGCCTGTTTTTCTCCTCCATTTCTTCAAAATCTTCATTCAAAATTAAACATATTTCTCGCCAGCCAGCAGTTCTCAAGTTTTTATCTTTGTATATTTCGAGAGTTTTGTCCCATATAACTGGCCGATTTTGGACAAGAGAAATTAAATGTTCAACATCTATATTCGTCGTCATAGCGAGAGAATAGCGAGCGGCGGCAGTCGGCGAAAATGACTGGCGACTGGCGACTGGCGAGCGCACGCGCGGTGTGTACCTCCGGCCCACCCCTCCTCCCCCGCTTGTGCGACACGACGCGGTTTCAAGATCCGGCAAAAAACCGAATCTACCCCTGCGTGTGTCGTATGAACGCATGTATTGAATGCGCTATACCACTGGATCGGATCTGACATTTTGCAGTACGACCGAATCGGTTTGTAGTCGCAAAATCGGATGTCAACTTCAGCAAGATTCGGTTTTTTTGCCGTGTCTTGAAACCGAATGCAGCTACAGACAGACAGACAGACAGACAGATAGACAGACAGACAGACATCGACGTCAAACTTATAACACCCCTTTTTTTGGTCGGGGGTTAAAAAGGGGTGTTATAAGTTTGACGTCGATGTCTGTCTGTCTGTCCATCAGTCTGTCTGTCTGTCTGTCTGTCTATCTGTCAGTCTGTCAGTCTGTCAGTCTGTCAGTCTATCAGTCTGTCAGTCTGTCAGTCTGTCAGTCTGTCAGTCTGTCAGTCTGTCAGTCTGTCTGTCTGTGGCACCGTAGAGCTCAAAAGGATGGGCCGCCGATTTCGATGCGGTTTTTTTATTATTTGAAAATTTATATCCGTGCGGATGTTCTTAGCTATGTTTGGTTAATATAGATTCAAGATGGTCACCGCCACAAAATGGCGGACAAAATATTTCTTCACAACCTTCCTCAATATCGGTATCAAATGAAAGGGCTTGACTAGTAGAATACTATACAGTATAAAAAATGCAAATTCAAGATGGCCGGCACCACAAAATGGCGAATTATATTATTTTTTCACTACTACCTTAATATGGGTATCAAACGAAAGGGCTTGACTAGTGGAATGCATTGCACTATGACAAATTTCCAATCCACGATGGCCGCTTCCACAAAATGGCGAAATACATTTCTTTTTTCACAACTCCCTTAATATGGGTATAAAATAAAAGGGCTTGACTAGTAAAATGTTGTACGGATAACAAATCTGAGGTAGTCGGGGGTTAGTCAAAATTTTTAATTTTGTTCTTGTTCCCCTTTTTGAAGTCATGGATACTCGTAATAATTAAAATTATGGTAAGTGTCCGGCGAGAGTTGAGAACGCGCGCGGTCATGTAACGTACGCACGTGCTCGCAGTCGCGCTGCACAGCCCGTACTGCCGCCACCTTATTCCCCCATATATATCCCATATGCGGCGCGCACGCACACATTCAAACCGAGAACACCACGTTTGTATGAAGATATTTTACTGTATGCTTACCGTGGCCATACTGACACCCTTTATGGGCCGGCCGTGCGCCGCGCCTCTATAGTGGGACCTTTAGAATATGATTATGATACTTATTTTTACTTGCGATGAAATTTACAAAAGTGATGGCAGCCCCCCGACGGATATTATTGTTTTTTTTAGTTTTGTAGTGTATCTCGCGCTGGATTTGTTTAAGTTGGGGATTTTTAAATTATATTATCCTGTACAATTAGTTATTTAATTCTGGCTTTTATTTTAAACCGCATTGATAATTTTCATGTTTTGAAGTACCTATTGTTGTTCTACTTACCTGTCGTGTTCTATTGAGTTTCCTTATTGCATAGTAACTACGACAAATTTAACTCAGTGCCCCCTAGTGACCCAATATCGTAACTACAGACAAACCCACCACTGAAAAGGTTTACTGCAGCTCCTCCTAATGAGTTGTCGCCGTAGTGCATATCTAACAACATGCACCAATCAAAATTTGACGAAAATTTCATCAAAATTGAACTAGTAATTTGTAGTATGTGGCAACATTGAGTTGCCCGTAAATGTTTACTGCAGCGCCCCTTGGCAAGTTGTCGCCGTAATACCTGTCTAAGAGCATGCATCAACTGGAAATTGTATTAAAATCGGACTCGTAGTTTTGGAGAAAAATGGCAACATTGTTTTGCTCATTCATGTTTACTGCAGCACCCCCTGGCAAATTGTCACCATTAAACCTATCTAAAAACATATACCAATCAAACTTTAACCCATCACAGAAACTGCATCAAAATCGGAAATCGATTCGGATAGTTTTTGAGAAAATTGGCAACATTGATTTGCACAAAAAAAATATTTACTGCAGCGCCTTCTGGTGAGCTATTACCGTAATATCTATCTTACAACATGCATCAATCACCTTAAGATATCATTGAAAACTCGGACAAGTAGTTTTGGAGAAAATCGGCAATATGTGTTTGCACAAACATCCTCTCATCCCAAACGCACACACCGTGTCCGTTCCGTCGCGAGTAAAAATTATGCAGAATTCACTTTCAAAAATGTATTTGACAAAAAGTTGATTTACTTTGGGACATAGATTGTAGACTGAAATTGCACATAACAGGCACATCCGTATTTACCGTGGGAAAATTACGTGTCCTATCAATTAGGGTAAAACCTCGGAGCGCTCCGAGTGCAAAAAATATATAGCTAGTTTCCTTTTCCATAGTCTTCCGCGACAAACAGACGATGTGCTTCCAAAGTTTAAGATGCGTTCCAAATTTCAACGAAATAGAAACAAAGTGATTGAGTAAGAAACTTCCAATCTTTCACATTTACAATATTAGGAGGACAGTGAGATAGTATGATTGACGAGACCTGTTGTATGTTGGCCATCTCGCCTCAGACAGCCACAACTGAGGCATCAATTTGTCGCTACACGTAATTTCTCATCAGAGTAGTGAGCGCCTCGAGCCTCTCCAGCCGGTTCCCTCGGCCCGGGCATGTGCTCCCCGGCAGGGTTACCAGCCCCGGTTCCCTCCACATTAACTTCGCTAACTACCGATTACTTCACTCAACCGAGAAATCGAAATTATGGCCCAGACGTGAGGCAAGCCGAAACTGTAATAGACTCTCATCGTATGCTGAGCAGGATGGATGTGATACTATATGATTTATTTACGTAATAGAAGCTCTACCATATACTAGTTAACGAGTTAACCTGTTCGTCCGGTAAACAACAAAGTTAACAAAGAGAACGTGAGTGGTCGCGTGGTTTGTTTATCAGTTATGAGGTTTCCATTTGATTTTGCGTAAGTAGGGGCTTGCGAGAGAAGGCCTCGAACCCCGGCTGTGGAAAAATGAAGTAGGTTGTTTAATTGTTTTGCTCTGCTTGCGCAAAATCAAAAGGAAACCTCATAAGTTGTTGTGTTTGTTCACCCAGGAACGTGGCGAGCTGTCGTTCACGTTGGGCGCCAGGCGCTGCGCGGGGCACGCGGGCACGTGGTGTTAGAGGTGGAAAACATGGACGACGATGTTTTATTTTTTAACCGAAAATTCATACCTAAAGTTCCCACTTTAGGTATGAATTTTCAGTTAAAAATAAAATGCTGGAAATTAGAACTGGCGTGCATGAAATTAATAAAGAATAAATAATACAGAAAGGGATAGGAATCATGAATTGCATTTATTTTTGGCTAGTAAATAGCCGAGCTGGTTGAACTTATTTGACATCGCGAGTAAATCACGCGCTCCACAATTCCGTTTTCCAATCCTGTGGAGTATCTTTCAAATTGGGAACTAGTAATTCTTCAACTGTAGTTTAATTCATTAAGTTATTCCTATCTAAACAGATTCAAACCAACCTATGGCAATGTATTATATGCGTGTAGTTACTTAACTGTCAAAAGTCCACTGGTACAATGTTTGTGTGCAATTCTGCATACTTTTCTTATATTTAGATAGGTACCAACTTTGTGGAAGGCGCTGCATTTCACAATACAGGACATCCCTAGTGTGGAATCCAGGTATAGTCACCGATATCCGTGAATCCAGGGCTCATGCTAGCCAAATAAATAGATTCATGTTCTGCTACAACTACTTACTTTTATAACACACTTTTTTAACCCCCGACCAAAAAAAGGGGTGTTATAAGTTTGACGTCGATGTCTGTCTGTCTGTCTATCTGTCTGTCTGTCTGTCTGTCTGTCTGTCTGTCTGTCTGTCTGTCTGTCTGTCTGTGTGTGTGTGTGTCTGTCTGTGGCACCGTAGAGCTCAAACGGATGGGCCGATTTCGATGCGGTTTTTTTTATTTGAAAGTTAATATCCGTGCGGGTGTTCTTAGCTATGTTTGGTTAATATCGATTCAAAATGGCCGCCTCCACAAAATGGTGGACAAAATATTTCTTCACAACCTACCTCAATATGGGTATCAAATGAAAGGGTTTGACTAGCAGAGTACTATACGCTATAACAAATTTCAAATCCAAGATGGCCGTCACACAAAATGGTGAATTTTTTTTTCACTACTACCGCAATATGGGTATCAAACGAAAGGGCTTGACTAGTAGAATACTTTGTACTATGATAAATTTCAAATCCAAGATGGCCGCTACCACAAAATGGCGAATTACATCTCTTTTTCACAACTTCCTTAATATGGGTATCAAATGAAAGGGCTTGACTAGTAGAATGTTGTAAAGATAACAAATCTAAGGTAGTCGGGGGTTAATCAAAATTTTTAATTTTGTTCTTGTGTATCCTGTTTTTGCCAAAACCATGCGTGTGGATTATCTATGAATAGGTCTTCAAAAATGATTTATTATTAAGGTTTCTAACATATTTTTTTTTTCTAAACTGAATAGTTTGCTCGATAGACTCATCCAAAGTGGTAAAATGTGTGCCCCCTGTAACTTCTAAAATAAGAGAATGACAAAACTAAAAAAATATATAATGTACATTACCATGTAAACTTTCAACGAAAATTGGTTTGAATGAGATAAGTAGTTTTATTTTAATACGTCTTACATTCACTATTGTTAAAACACTTATTTAAAGTAACAACACACTACAAGAGCTTTTATATTATGTTACTTGCTGCTACGGAAGCCTTCACGGGTCCGACTCGCACTTGACCACTTTATTTAGTTGTTCAATTAAAGTTTATTCGTTTCTGTAAGTTTGAGGCAGACTTTTGCGTGAGCTTGCTGAGTCAGTGGAAGTGAGGGCTACACAACGACACATGTACAAAGATAACGTTACCCCTTTGTAGAAGAAGTGCCAACCCGCCATGATGCAGTCATCTTGCAACATTAGGTTCAGTTCACCCAGGTAGTCTAGCACGATGGGCCGCACCGGGACCTCCATGAGGACATCAGGCACCTTGCGCTTCAGCAGCAGCAATGCCACCGACTTCTCCATCAAGTAGCCCCGCTCGCCGGGGACCGTTGACACTTTCAACAAAATTATACCATGAATTGTGAATAAATGTGCCACATGGGTAAGAACTGTACGACGACCACTTCGGGCTAGTTGTATAACGTATGAAATAACTCTTCTGATGAAAAAAACGATTGCATTTGCATCTCATCTGCACTTCTCTTAACTTGGTTTCTATACCATTCCACGTGACTACCTACTCATAGCTTGTTATCAAATCAAACGTGCAACCTTTACATCAATTCAACGAATGAGGAACCCAGGAACTTCGTCTATGCAGCGTGGCTCGAGGATTGCTGCAACGTGGTCGAAGCAGGATAATCTGTCGAGATGCTCGCTCCCTGCACGCACTGCGCTCGTGCCCGCGATACTTCCTGAACGTCGCGGCCGCAGTGATTGATAACACGTTTGCAATCACGTGTCCCCTATGATGATAAACGCTACCTAATAGAATGATCACCTCCTGAGTTATCTTCCGTGTTTGATGCTGTTTTGTGCAACGCAGATGCTTCCATTTGACACAATAGCATTAAACCTAGCACGGAAATAGCCAAAGACTTCTGACCAATTACCGATCATTCTATAAAATTGCGCCTTGTCCTCTTCTCGTAGTAAAAACGTTAGACATTAATGCCCTGCACTTCTGCCTCGGCCCTAATCGTGCGACTAGTGAATCAAGGTTTGATTTGCCACCATGTTTAGTTTAGTATGGAGTGGCTAGCAATGGATTGTATCGAACCTGACATATTCGTATTAGCGGTGGGATAAGAAAGACTGTGGATGAAGCCGAAAATGATGTTTGATGAAAGAGTTCATTAGAAGAGGTACTCACAGTTGGGAATGAGAATCTTGGTGACTTGCACGCGGATGCCTCGACGCGAGTGCCGGTAAGTGACGCCCAGGACCACGTTGATGGGGCGACGGTCCACGATGGCCACGGGGTTGGTGACGCAGACGGCGGCGGTGAGAACGACCGTACGGGACACCATGGAGCCCACGCACAGCCCGCGGTACCGAGACGCGAAGTACACCTTTACACATATTTAACTGTTAATTTTGTAATGTAACTTTATAGACTCGGCTTTGGGCATTACACTACTACCACAGCATAAAGAACTGTGCTACTACTGTTAATGTTACATTGTAGACTCGACTTTTGGTACTATATTACACTACTACCACAGCATAAAGCTAATCTTTTTATGACATAGAAAGAGAATACATGTCTCGAAAAGAAGTTATGTAGGTACAATGAGGTACCCTTTTATTTTTGCCGAATTTGTTTTAGTCCAAATGCTTTATTTGTAATAATTTTCAATTAATTCTCATATTTTGATAATTATAATGTGTTATTTAATATTTTTGGAAAATAATTATTTTAATCACAATGTAAATGAATTGCTAAATAATTTTATTTATTTTACGGTAGCTGAAAGTTTATACATTTAGCCAAAATTGATTATGAATTTACCTATTATAACATGTAATTGTACTAACTTATAATTTATGTTTATGTAATTTCACTGTAAAATTGACGTGTACTTCCTGTATGAATAAATGAATATGAATATGAATATAAAGAACTGTGCTACTACTGTTAATGTTACATTGTAGACTCGAATTTTGGTACTATATTACAATACTACCACAGCATAAAGAACTGTGCTACTACTGTTAATGTTACATTGTAGACTCGACTTTTGGTACTATGTTACACTACTACCACAGCATAAAGAACTGTGCTACTACTGTTAATGTTACATTGTAGACTCGACTTTTGGTACTATATTACAATACTACCACAGCATAAAGAACTGTGCTACTACTGTTAATGTTACATTGTAGACTCGACTTTTGGTACTATATTACACTACTACCACAGCATAAAGAACTGTGCTACTACTGTTAATGTTACATTGTAGACTCGACTTTTGGTACTATATTACACTACTACCACAGCATAAAGAACTGTGCTACTACTGTTAATGTTACATTGTAGACTCGACTTTTGGTACTATATTACAATACTACCACAGCATAAAGAACTGTGCTACTACTGTTAATGTTACATTGTAGACTCGACTTTTGGTACTATATTACACTACTACCACAGCATAAAGAACTGTGCTACTACTGTTAATGTTACATTGTTGACTCGACTTTTGGTACTATTTTACAATACTACCACAGCATAAAGAACTGTGCTACTACTGTTAATGTTACATTGTAGACTCGACTTTTGGTACTATATTACAATACTACCACAGCATAAAGAACTGTGCTACTACTGTTAATGTTACATTGTAGACTCGACTTTTGGTACTATATTACACTACTACCACAGCATAAAGAACTGTGCTACTACTGTTAATGTTACATTGTAGACTCGACTTTTGGTACTATATTACAATACTACCACAGCATAAAGAACTGTGCTACTACTGTTAATGTTACATTGTAGACTCGACTTTTGGTACTATATTACAATACTACCACAGCATGAAGAACTGTGCTACTACTGTTAATGTTACATTGTAGACTCGACTTTTGGTACTATATTACAATACTACCACAGCATAAAGAACTGTGCTACTACTGTTAATGTTACATTGTAGACTCGACTTTTGGTACTATATTACACTACTACCACAGCATAAAGAACTGTACTACTACTGTTAATGTTACATTGTAGACTCGACTTTTGGTACTATATTACACTACTACCACAGCATAAAGAACTGTGCTACTACTGTTAATGTTACATTGTAGACTCGACTTTTGGTACTATATTACAATACTACCTCCCAACTAGCGATCTTTCGCGTCTAATAGCTATAACATATTTTTTGTCTTTGTGAGCATTCGTATTAGTGTGATTTTATGTTGACTGCGGCAATATTAATTCGAAATTATTCTTTAAGTAAAAAGAAGAAATGAACGGTGTTATGAATTATTTCAAAAAGTACCAAAAATCTTTCAAGGTCATTCGTCATCCGTCAACCCGCACTTGGCTCACGTCGTGGATTTATGGCTTTATCTGTTTGTGAGAGAAGGCTCCAAGGACTCGATCAGTAAAAACATTTAGTGCTATGTTCAGTAATCAACAAGCTTACCGTAGACATGCTTTAAAAATCTATAAGAACTTTTCAAATGTATACGTCTTTTGTTGATCCAAGGTTTGAAATAGATGTTTAATTTATGACTATGAGCTATCAAGCGTTGATGAATACTGTTTGTGTGAGTGTCTCCTGACCTTAGAGCCCCTAGAGGCATTCACCTCACGGGCGGCTGCTGCTCGGTGTCAATTGGCGACGAGGACCTAATTCCCGATGACCAAATTTGAAAACCCAAAAACATGCCCACATCTATATATATAGTGAAGAATCTGAGTGAGTCTTGTGAATAAATGTATTCGCAGTTACACATGC
Organism: Ectropis grisescens; assembly: GCA_017562165.1. NCBI lineage: Eukaryota > Metazoa > Arthropoda > Insecta > Lepidoptera > Geometridae > Ectropis > Ectropis grisescens. The sequence continues at coordinate 36,412,151 of CM029767.1, forward strand.
TTTGGTTATTGGTTCTCGTGAATACAGGCTCATTGATTGGTGTGTCGGCGACCTGGCGGGAACCGCCCGAGGAGGCCACATGGACGCTGCACTTAGAGAGTCAACGGACTATCTGCACTACGAGTTGGCTTATCACAAAAATAGAGTCAAATCTCTTCGTTCGTGTCTTTGGAACATCAACCATGAAACGATGTCGCTTTTTCGAGCTACGAGCATTCCGATAGAAAAAAGGGCAAGGTGGTATTAGATCGTACAAATCAGTCGCACACTCCCCGAAGTGTATCCGATAAAAAACCCATTACAGGGGTAATTCACCACAAGGAACAATTTCGGTTTTCTGCACTTCCATAAAATGAAAGAAGACTCTTTCGTCGTTACATAGGTGATATCAAAATGGCGACCAGTGGACGATTGTTTGGTTTTTCGTATAATGAGAAGTTTTCCAGATGAGAATTTACTTGTCAAAAATAGTTCAAAATTTTGCCAAGTGTGGCACCACTGTTTGTTTTTGTGAAATTGTTCTAACAAAATAAAACATTGGCGCCACCCATGGTAAAATTGGGAACTGTCTTTGACAGATCTTTTTGCATCTCGAAAACGCCTCATTGAAATAAATCTGAAGATGTCTTCATGGTTTCAAGGATGATTAATAATTGTGTGTGTCTGCCTCGTAGAGCATCGTAGAGCTTAATAATTTATCTCTGCGATATTATAATATTAGTAGGGAAGTAGTGATTGAAAGTTAACGTGATAGTTTTTAGCTAAAATGTGTAATTTTAACCATTTCAACAAGAAGGAGCGTGTGCGAGCGTTAGTGCGAAATCATATCGGTCACAGTCCTATGTACGAGTACACAATTGATACATTTGTAATGAAAAGTGGACGAAATGATTCACAATTGACGTCAATAACAGTCGCAATACCAGTGATAAATAATAATACAGGAGCTATTTATAGCAAGTGCTATCTTAAAAATGAAGTTTTACGAGTATATTGCACCTCTTTTACAAACAAACCATACAGGAAGATTTGTTGTAATGTATTGCCAATAATGATATATTGGATGCGTCAGCCTCGGATATCAGTTCGTTCTAATTTATGGACTAATTACTCTCGTCTCAGGCTTCTGTTCGCTCTCGAAGAGACGGTACGAATCTGCTTGCGCATGACGGGCATTGTACTCGTAATTCATTTCATAAGGGCCACTTATTTTGCAATGCTTTTTATTGAATACGGATCTTATTTTGATACAGGTGATTTTGAAGTCACGAAGTTTAATGACACAGAGTTACGAAATCCTATTTTGACATCATTGTTTTGGTTGATTTTTTGCATCGTGACATTTTTCAAATATTTTTCTGAACACATACTGTGTACTAAACAAATGAGGAGATGTAACCGGCCTACACTCAAGCGCGGATCCAGGGCCATGGTCATGAGCCCCTCCCCACCGGGTTGGGTCCAGGGTGGACCTTAAGAGGCATGCATGTACTTATTATAGCACAACTTTGTGACCTGACAACGACTTTGTGACCCCCCAGGAGCCATTTGAACCCCATCTAGAGCCAAAGCTGGATGGATCCACCCTCGCCTACGCCTCATTCTGATATGAGTATTTATTATATAAGTTTTTTTTTTTTTTTTAAATAAAGAATGACGAGACGATCAGGACATGTGCCTGATGGTAAGCAACATGCCTGACACATAACAGCACAGTGACACGCAGCTATTGGAACATAAGTTATATAAGTATTTTCCCATGCGCAGATGTTATTTCCATTGGGAATTAATTTTGAAGGAAAAGATAACAAAAAGGGCATCTACCAAGGTAGTTTCGACGTCGTGTATCGTCCCCCAAACTGCAGTTGGTAGATGTGGTGGTTTCTGAACTTGATGTTTCGGTTTGAAGGGCAAAGTTACTAGTGAAATTACAGGGCATAAAGATAAAACATCTTATAGGTATATTTGGGTGACGAGCGCATTGCAGTGCTAGGTAGGGATTTGAACTCTTCATGTTCCAAAATTGGATGTCACTGTGCTGTGATAGTTATTTGTTATACCTACAAGAGTGCAAAGTTGATTTTTAACCGCGTGCTCAATTTTGATGACCGAGCAAGCGAAGGGTTCTAAAATTAGAATCCTGAGCGTAGCAAGGGAATCAAAAGAGCACAAGGTGAAAAATCTTTGCACTCGAGTGCAACAGGTAACTTTTCATTCCACCTCAGCGAGGCAATGACTAAATGCAAATTTTTAAATGTTTTCGCGCTAAGCAAATTAAAGAAAAGTAAGTACACCAAGGAGGTTCCGAGTCTGAGTTTTTAACATATTAAAAAAAAATGTATAATGCATTCGGCACCAAGGAGGTAGAAATAAATAGGTTGAATTATGTTTTGAATTCAAAACCTCAGTACACACGATGTTCTAAATTCAAATTTACTTTAACCTCTAGAGGGTAAAAACGACTTATGCGCCCTGATATCGAGGAGCAAAAGTACTCTTTCCGAGCTGGTGGGATGAAAAAATACTTACGACGAAACGGATGGATCCTTCAGCTGGGCGTACGGGCTCTTTCCCGCCACACTCCGAGCTCCACGCGACTGCAAACAAACATTCATTAACGTGGCTGGACTCCTCGCAGAGTCCGCCCGGGGAACTACCACGCCCTGGCCAGTTATTGAAGTGAAAACATCTTTGGCCACGTTGAACAATTTTAACACACCGACATGCTAATGTAACGTAGCGTACGACGGGTGGCGGAGCAGCATAGCGGTTCGTGTACGATATACCCTTTTTGTTCCCACGATGGCACGAGGGGCACGATGTACCCCGTCTAACTCATGCGCAGCGGAAACACACTGCCGCTTCGGTGATGTGGAACACTTCAATACTATGAATATGAACTACGACATTTTATATAGAGATTATTTAAATTAAATCACATTAAGAATCTAAGCCAACACCTAGTGTCAGTACCTACACTGCGTCACTACTCAGACATATTTTAACATAAACTATGTCTGAAATTTCTCCTAACACAATTTTAAGCACCGGAACACATTAATATTCCCACATTACTGCTTGACTTTAGATTAACTGGCAAAGGTGCTATGGGTACTTTCAAGGGGGAATTTGAAAAGAGGTTCACCACTACGAAAATGTAATTCAAATGGCTTAATGACTATATCTTTTCATTTTTATGGTTATGAAAATAAAAGTGAACTTTGAATGATGAGTCCCACGGATGAGTCCCATGACTTTGAAAGCAGGCTTGTTGGAATGCACAAAACAGGAATATAAAGAAATACCACACAACAACACAATGCTCCACGCGTTCATCTCTGGAGTTATCGTCGGCAAGTGAACTGGTCACCAATAGTTAATCAATCCGCAGTCGCGGTCGGCGGAGCGTGCACAAACACCAGCTCAAGGTGCGGATGTGTTCCAAGTTGCTCACGTTATAAGTTACGGCTGGTTTAGTCGAGAGAACGGCGCCTGCCGATCCGGAGCCCCGGCAGCGAACCCCAGGCGCACCACTGTCTTTTCAGTCATGTGCGTTACGCCGCTAACTTAAAACCGGTGAAGGAAAACATTGTGAGAAAACCGACATGTTCCTTGATTCTTCCGACCATGTGTCATCAAAGTCATGTGTCATCCACCAACCGCAACCCGCACTGGTATGGTGGCAGCCGCAGCCGCTGGCAGCCGCAGCGTGCTGAATTATGGTCTAGACTATCTCGTTGCTAGAGAGCCACGCTTCCAGGCCCCGAGTCCCAGCAGTGGGAAGATTAAATGGGTTGCTTATACTATGCTTATGCTCACGCAGATTGCTCAAGCGCAGATTCGCTCTTGTATGGAGTAGGTACTGTTCTCACCTTTGTGGTGGGTCGGCTAGGTATCAGATGGGTCTGGAATCATTCGAGAGACGTATTAAAAGGCTCATAAGAAACGACATCCTTTTTCAAATATTATTTCAATGTTGAATATGGCCGAGAAATTGCTATCAGCATTAATCGGATTCATTTCGGAGAGTGTGTTACTGATCTGCACGATCTAATCCCATCTTGCCCTGGCCCGACTATCGGTCTGCTTGTAGCAAGAAGGTTTGTTTTCATTTTTGTGGTAAGAACATCTAGAATGTGAAATGCGTTGCCTGAAAGGCAGTGTTCAGATAATTAATTTATTTATTCAATGAACACAGTAATAAACACATATTATAACATAAGAGTGTGCTGTACAGAACTGCATTACATCCCAAACTATGTGGGCCTAGAAACGATTTTTGTTACAATACAGTTGTTTGATAATAAAATTATTGATACATATTACATAATACTTACATAAAGAATATAACATGTTATTAACATTAGCAAATTAAAAACTTGAAACGAACACTAAAACCCTCTACACACGAACCCTAAAATTATAATAAAATTCAAGCATAATAGTATACTAATTTATTTATTTATTTATCAACTACTTGTACACTTACAGTCACGCCAAGACGTGTGTCAAGATATAACATAGGTATCAGAATCAGAATCAGAATATTTTATTGCGTAAACTGTGTACAAAGATGTTATACAAAATAGATAAACTCAGAAACAACAGTATTACCCTTTGCGGGCATGCAAAAATAAAGCCTCTTTAGTATGAGGTTACAAAAAAAACAATTAAAATTAAGCATTAATTAATCTAATGAATATAATAATTATACCTATAGTATTACATTAAAGTTATTTTACCCTGTATAGAATCTAAACAAAAATAAACAACAGGGAGTCTACAAATAATATAGGTATAGAATTTAGGATTAACTTATATAATAAAAAAAACAAAGAAAAAAGCTTATTTATCAGTCCAACGACACAAATTATGGTATTGAGATCACGTAATCATCAGGCTGAGGTTCTTAAGTATCGAGACATTAAATTTTTCAATTTTACAATTATAATTTACTATTTACGTAAGTAGTACATACTATTTTAGTAATTTTAAGATTTACAATATATGTTACATTAGATAAGAAAATTGTTGTACCCACAGTACATAATTATATTATTGTTCTGTGGTTGTACCTATATAATTTATTATGTTTCATTGAAATATTCTTGGAGTTTATAATAATAAGGTAGATTCTTAATAAACATACATTTATAAAGGAAAGGATCAGCACTAAAAAGTAAAACGAGTATTAGTTACATTAGTACATAGATAATTTGGAAAAAACGTTAACAAGCAAACAAGGGTAATATTGTTTTATATTTTATATTTAAAAAACTTAATAAACTATTTTTGTACAAAAAAATAAACCGACTTCAAAACCACAAATAGGCACTCAAAAGCGAAAAATAAACTAAAATCATTATTATAAGCGCAAATACAAATACAAATACAAAAATCTTTATTGCTGTTTGTAGGTAAGATAAGATGATACAAAACATTTTAAAAGTTGCCCCATACAAACTGGCCTCGGCGAGAGGCATGCAATATGTCTGGCAAGACAATTTGTTAGTAATTTATAAATAAAAAAATAATTAAATAATAGTCAGCTGATTAAAGTCTTCTTCTTCCTCATCTTCTATTAATTTCTGGTTTTTATTTATGTTTTATTTATGTTTTCTGATTCTTCATCTTAGATTAATTTCTGGCTTCTATTTGGTTGTGATATATATTTGTGTGAGATAAATGTTTGGTGAGCACAATTTCGCCAACATCTTGTGTTTCATCAGGATATTGTCTACTCACTCATCTATTTGAAGTCGGTCCAGTCAAATCTAACAGGTATAGGATAGATACTACCTACTTACCTGTGCCTACTTACCATGTGCATACATAGCATCAATCTACTAACTTTTTTGACCTCTCTGGCACCGACTTCAGATAGATGAGTGAGTAGCGCTTATAATAATGATTTTAGTTTATTTTTCGCTTTTGAGTGCCTATTATTTGTGGTTTTGAAGTCGGTTTGGTTTAATTTTTTGTACGAAAATAGTTTATTTTACCCTTTTTAGTGTACAAGAACAAAATTAAAAATTTTGATTAACCCCCGACTACTTTTGATTTGTTATCTGTACAACATTCTACTAGTCAAGCCCTTTCATTTGATACCCATATTAAGGGAGTTGTGAAAAAAGAAATGTATTTCGGCATTTTGTGGTACCGACCATTTTGGATTTGAAATTTGTCATAGTACAAAGTATTTTACTAGTCAAGCCCTTTCGTTAGATACCCAAATTGAGGTAGTAATGAAAAATATAACATAATTCGCCATTTTGTGGTGGCGGCCATTTTGGATTTAAAATTTGTTAAAGTATATAGTATTCTACTAGTTAAGCCCTTTCATTTGATACCCATATTGAGGTAGGTTGTGAAGAAATATTGTGTCCGCCATTTTGTGGAGGCGGCCATTTAGGGTATTAACCTTGAAATAAAAAAATTCGCATCCGTTTGAGCTCTACTACGGTGCCACAGCAGACAGACAGACATCGACGTCACTTATAACACCCCTTTTTTGGTCGGGGGTTAAAAACAAGTTTTTATTAAAGCATTTACACAATTTTGTATTGACAGGGTCGAGCTCCATAACTTTTATGAAATCTACAACAACGTCATCCAGAAAATTGTACGCAAATTTTCAGTTTTTGGTTCATATTTCAAAAACCACTTAAAAAAATTTTAAAATCGGTGTAGAGGTTCTCGAGAAATCAGGTAACAGACATAAAAAAAAAACATAGGGGTCGAATTGATAACCTCCTCCTTTTTTTGGAAGTCGGTTAATTAAAAAGAAGAATGATGCATATATATTATAATGTTTTTAAGAAAAATATAAGTAATAATAAAGTGCGATTTAAAGAAGAGTAACATCTTCTATTAAATAATGACTGAGTCAAATAGAGTTGATTCACTTAGTATTTAAATACGTCTTATCTGGTAGACACGGGCAAAGCGTTCCACACATGGATATGTTCCACAGCTCAACAACTTGCAAAGCAAATGACTTGTAGAAACAAATAGCTGTACGACATTTTTTTCTCAGATAGGAGAGGCAGAGAGTACACGTTCCTGTAGAAGATGCTTAAAAAGATCTTTCAAATAAGGGTATGGTCAAATAATATATTATAGCCTAGAGGCAAAATATGAGCAAAGCAAATGGGGAGCCACTTCAGCTGCATATCGAATTGAAACACGTGATCATATGTGTGCAAGCCAAAGTTAAATCAAACAGTTAAGTTTGGAGACGCTCCAGTGTATCTAGCTGGTCTTCGTCGAGGTCACGACGGCAGACATCTGCGTACTCCAAGAAGTCACGTTTGTTGCTACATACGAACTTACAGAATCGAAAAGTATGGGTCAAATGAACCACCAGGAGACCTATGTAGGATGAGAGATGGGTATAAAGTAATAAGATTCAGCATTATGCCGTGACTTGTAAGCTGTCCAACTGAGTGCAGATGAGCATTCAAAAGCGCAAGTAGAGTGGTAAATTTTGGTCATTTCTTTTTGTACGGCATTCTTACCATCAAATAGATCCATAGAAAATAATGAGAAAACGCGTAGTGCCGTACAAAAATAGTGCGCCACAAAGTCGGAAACAGTATTGATTTTCCGCCTATTTCAGGGCAAATTTGGTCATTTGATACTGTACGGCATTGGTTCCATACAGTTTCAATACCTCCTCTAACTCATTATTCCGCAACGCTGTACAAAAATCATGCGACAAGAGGAAAAGATCAAGGGTTGTAACCTCCTCTCTTCAGTGATCAGGAGAGGCGATTTGATAAAGTACGGCATCAGTTCCAAAACATTATCTAGCAGTGAAATGCCGTACAAAAATGACTGCTCATTTGAATTTTAGTATGAAAACTAACGTGGTTATTACACATTTATTATAAATACACGGGTAACTCACGTTTAATGTAGTCAGTCCAGTCCGACTCAAGTTTCGATCGCGTCCGGCGATCTTTTTCAAGGAGAGTGCGCGCGCGGGTTCGCAGCTAATGCAACGAGCTGCGAACCCGCGCGCACGCGATCGAAACTTGAGTCGGACTGGACTGACTACATTAAACGTGAGTTACCCGTGTATTTATGTAAAATGCTCATTTGAATGTTTATCGATAATTACCTTAATTTGATCGTATACTTGATTTTTAAAGGTGGCAGGTCATTTGGTCCTGGCACCTTATTTTTTAACCCCCGACCAAAAAAAGGGGTGTTATAAGTTTGACGTCGATGTCTGTCTGTCTGTCTATCTGTGTGTGTGTGTCTGTCTGTGGCACCGTAGAGCTCAATCGGATGGGCCGATTTCGATGCGGTTTTTTCTATTTGAAGGTTAATATCCGTGCGGACATTCTTAGCTATGTTTGGTTAATATCGATTCAAGATAGTCGCCTCCACAAAATGGCGGACAAAATATTTCTTCACAACCTACCTCAATATGGGTATCAAATGTAAGGGCTTGACTAGTAGAATACTATACACTATAAAAAATTCAAATCCAAGATGGTCGTCACCACAAAATGGCGAATTATATTATTTTTTTCGCTACTACCTCAATATGGGTATCAAACGAAAGGGCTTGACTAGTAGAATACATGTCACTATGACAAATTTCAAATCCAAGATGGCCGCTGCCACAAAATGGCAAAATACATATCTTTTTTAACAACTCCCTTAATTTGGGTATCAAATGAAAGAGATTGACTTGTAGAATGTTGTACAGATAACACATTTGAGGTAGTCGGGAGTTAATCAAAATTTTTAATTTTGTTCTTGTCTACGTGATATTACTAAAAACTGTTGTTGTAAAGTAAAGTCGTACAAAAGGAAGTGTTTTAAAAAATTACAGAGCAATACAAAACATGCAAGTTTTAATTTATTTGAATAACCCTAGATCAATGAAATATAGCAATTTTTAACAAATTATCATTGATTTAAATAGTATTCAGGTAAATAAATTAAAAAAAAAAAATGCCGTAAATGTTAAGCCTTAATCAAACAATATATGTACCACTTAGTTAGAAAATCGGAAACTATGTAGGTACCTTAGGGCAAAAATGATTGAGCTCATTATTGTCGAAAATAAATTTTTACACTTTTTGTTGTCAAAACACTATTTTGTGAAACGTACCGTTTACGATTTACGGTTTTTCTATCGCGGCCGATAACTTTTGAAATATTAGGTAAATCTATAGAACTCATCCATTCATTTTTAAATGTTCCGTTTATTCTCTATAACTTCTGCCTCAAGCTTTTTTTCTAATGTCTATACGTTTTCATTTATAAGAAGTTTAAATTCTGTTATCCTTTTTTTTTTAATAAAGCGTGACGAGACGAGCTGGGCTTTTGTGTGATGGTAAAAGACATGCCTGCCACATAACAACACAGTGGCACGCAGCTATTGGAACATGAAGAGTCCAAATCACTGCCCAGTACGGCAATGATTTGCCGTCTGCGCTCATCACACAGAAATCTACAATGTTATATCTCTAAGCCTTCTCTAAGCATTTCTCTGGAAACATTGCCCTTCAAACCGAAACACAATAATCCTGCCAAAAAATATTATAAATTAATGAATTGTATTAAAATAAGCAATTGTTTTGTTTGTGGTGGGTTATTAGACGATGAAAACTCTGTATTTGTAAGAAAAAAACGGATGCAACGTAGCAGCAAGTAACATAATACCTACATACGTTTTTGTAGTTCGTCGTAACTTTGATCGATGGTTTAATTATGACGTACTAAAAAACACTACTTACTAAATCAAACCGATTTTCGGTGGAATTTTGCATGGTAATGTACACCATATCTATATTTTCTCATTCTCTTATTTTAGAAGCTACACACATTTTACTACTTTGGAAGTGTCTCTGGCGCAAATTATTCAGTATAGAAAAAAATGACGTTAGAAACCTCAACCTAACCTCAAAAAATACTACTTCAGCAATCTTTAAAATGCTGAAACATGTCTGGCATAAAATAAATGATAATAAAACTGGCATTGCCCTCTTCATAGATCTATCCATGGCTTTCGATAGCGTCGTTCACGAAACCCTTCTAAAGAAACTTGAAGAAATTGGAATAAGAGGCAAAGCTTTGGAATTAATAAGTTCTTACTTGAAAAACAGATGTCAAGCTACCATTACAGAATCTTATGACAAAAAAAAAAAACCATCGAGGTAATCCAGTCTGAATTTGAAAACATAAATTTAGGGGTACCACAAGGTAGTATACTTGGGCCCTTGTTGTTCCTAATATATAAAATGACCTACCGTCGATTACCGAATACTTGTGTGTCATGTTTGCCGATGACGCAACGTTTTTATACCGCATAATGCCCAACATTCTTCAGACTTTGAAAAAGAAATCAATAAGATACTACAAAAACATCTGATTTCTTAGGTTCTATTAATCTTACACTAAACTCAACAAAAACAAAATTTATGCAATTCGAAGTCGTAAAAAAAACCTTTAAAGTTAAATATTAAGCATAACAACGTCAACATAAATGAGGTAAATGAGGCAAATTTTTGGGTGTCACTATAGATCGCCACCTAAACTGGAAAGCTCATCTTAGTAAAATTAGTAGCAAAATCAGTAGTTCATGTTACGCATTATCTATTTTAAGTGGTATTACGTCGAAAACTGTCGCCATAAATGCGTATTATGGGTATGTTTACCCCATATTAAGCTATGGGATAATCTTTTGGGAAACTCTGTTGAAGTGCAGTCCATATTTGTGCTTCAAAAAGGTGTCTACGCAACATATTTCGAATGAAAATACTGACACCTTACGAGATGTATTTAAAAGCAATAATCTTCTAACTTTAACTTGCATTTACATTCTAGAATTGTGCATGTTTGTTCAAAACAACAAACAAATATATTTTAATGACAAATCGACTCGTTCAGATAATCTACGCACCAAACACAAATATAATTTGTGTGTACATCAAATTAACAACACAGTGTACGAAAAAGTGCATTTGCAAGTGCCATTAAGATCTACAATCACTTACCACTAAACTTGAAAACTTTAACTGGCAATGCATTTAAAAACAGTCTTAAGAAATGGTTGATCTCTGAAGCATTTTATGATCTCAAAGAATATTTCAATAAGTAACGTAAATATCGTATTCAAATAGTAAATATACAGTCACTCTTTGTGCCATGCTGTTTTAATATGTGTGATAATGTAAATTAAGAATTTAAAATGTTGCATTATTTGTTGTAATGTTGATTAAGATTTTGAAATGTTAGATTAATTATTATTTTCAAAATGGTCAATAATATTGTATGTTCGAAATGGACAAAACTGTTGGAACTCATAGAAATTGTAATATCTTGTACTCTGTACACAGTTTATACAATAAAGCATATTCTATTCTATTCTATTCTCATTTTTGAACTATAACAAGACCTATCCACAGACACTCCACACGATTGATGATTTTTTTTAAATTTTCATTTCTAAGTAGGTAGTTATATGACATGGCACCCCCAAAATTTATTGATTTTTTATATGTATTTTATTGTAAAAATCTTCATATAATCACAGAATAAGTACATAGTTCATAGTTCTTTATTCATAACGGTGTTGTTACATGTCATAAAATTATAATTATACATCTGTAATACGGTATTTGACAGTGTTGAAAATATAGCATAAATTATGATAATCTTATTAGATAACACATTAATAAACATATTTCACTCTATTTTCGGAGATATAGTGTGTATTTTTTGTGAAATACGCCAATGAACATTGAAAAAATACAGACTGCACGCACTGTTAAGGATGGCGACGCTGTTGACATCACACGCCAGTAAATATGCCATCTATAGCAAACGGTTTCTTTGAGAACAGTGATTTATTTACTGGCGTGTGACGTCACGCGCGTCACATGATCAGACACAGCGTTTTTGGCGGGCTTTTCGAACTCTATACTTTAAACATTTATTTTTAATGTAAAACAGTGGCTCTTGCGGAAATATTCATGTGGTATGTATATTATGTAATCATTAATCATTTAAACGGTTTTAAAAATTTAGTCAAATACCGTATTGTGTAGGTATATATCATCAACAAATAAAAACAATGACATTAGTGTAGTTCGTTAAGATTTAGCATGAATGTCCTATTATATAGGACGTACTACGTACATCTACGTACTTACTACTTACCTAGTTTCGACAGTATAAAGTTCTTATAGTTTCGGAAAAAAGTAGCTGTGACATACGGACAGACGTCTGTCCGTCCAGATAGATCCCGAGGATAGTCCGAGGCAGATAGATACGACGTTATTCATTCCCTTAATTATTCATTCAGGCTATAACAGTAAATTAAAATAAAGTTTGTTAACTAATTCACTCATTCAAAACATAATAGAAAAATGCATTATGTAGTGTAAGTACCTACTTGTAGTTCACTACCGAAATATATGTAGTTCTGAGAGTGAGAGTGTATTGCCTCTAAACCCATCACAGTGTCTGCTGAAACGAGTTCTTCGAAACATAAAATTAATAAAACATTTTTGAGGAATTCGATGACACAAGATCAGCTTCAGGCTTTGCTATTTTTTCGATAATTCTTTAATTCCAGAACGGCGATAGCTAGACAGTTGAAATGTTTACAGTTGATGTTCTTCTATTTTGCTATATACTAATAAAAATACAACAAATTTGATTTTTTACCGTTTCTTGCTCGGTACTGATAACGGCGATAGGTAGACGCTTTAACTATTCACAGGATATTTAGTTTTATGTTATCTTTAAGTATCACTAATTAAAATAAAATAAATAAATAAGGGGACTCCCATACAATATAAGAGGTTTTCGGCGTTTTTTTTGCTAATGGTACGGAGCGCGAGTGCACGAGTCCCACTTGCACTTGGCCTGGTTTTATCACACACACACACATAGTAATGTTTGCACACTACTGCTGGTGGGCAGAATAACTGGCAAAAGTGTGGTACTTCTCCAGGCGGACTCTGCAAAGAGCCGTACCACTACCAGTTACGTAGTTGAGGCCGACTGGCACTCACGTACCGGTTTGTATGTACATATGTATGTATATATATATGTACGGTTTTATTTGCGGAAAAATGCGAATTGGTTCCCCTGTTCCCCGGAGAGGCTTTGGTCGGTACCTCGCAACAGCACTTGTGCACCACCATTTGATTATGTTCGGCTTTGATGCCATACAGTTTCAATACCTCTTCTAATCTGTTATTCCGCAACGCCGTACAAAAATCATGCGACAAGGAGAAATAATCGAGGTTTAGAACCCCCCCTCTTCAACAGCACTCAGTTGGACAGCTTACAAGTGACGGCATAGTGCTGAATCTTATTACTTTATACCCTTCTATCATCCTACATAGGTCTCCTACTGTATCAGATGACCCATACATTTTGTTCACGGGCCTGCGGTCTAATAGTGTTGTATGCATATTTTAATTATTTTTTTCCGTTTTGTTATCCTGTAGGGTTATTGACCGATTGCACTGTGATAGTCCAAGATCCCTGGTCCGCTAGATGTCACGTATTTTCTGATGAACGAAATGTGTACCTTTGAGTAGAATTAGTACGTACTACTCTACTAGTATTACTCTATGTCGGAAAATCGTGATATTTGAATCATATATATACTAACTAGCTTTTACCCGCGACTTCGTCCGCGCCACATATTTATTAAAGTAATTGAGGCAGTACCTACTCGTATGTCTACTACCATACAAATTCACGTTTCCTAATCAAAATCGGTCTAAGTCAAAGTTTTATATTTATTGATAAATGTACAATTTACACGACAAATTACAAAGAAACTATGTTCTCAAAAAAATTAATCAAAAACAGACTTTAATTTAAAATCATATTGGGACGGTCCATCAAATTTTATTAGAGTCTGTCTATTAGTAGATATATCGACTGATTACATGAACGCAAATTTTAGTTTGTTGTTCATATTTCAAAAACCGCCGCACTGATTTCGATAAAATTTATATGACCACCTCTGAACTATAATCTACCAACCAAAAAAATAACCATCTAAATTGATTCACAATTGGAAATACAGCTGGATTGATAACCTCCTCCTTTTTTGAAGTCGGTTAAAAATAGCATACAAAGAGTGCAAAGATCCTTCCATGCACACTTTTACTCCTCATTTCCACTCTTTTCAACTCTTTTCTGTGATAAAAAGTTGCCGTTGTACTTTCCTAAGTCTAGGTACCCAGTGGCGTAGCGTGGGGGGGGCAGGGGGGGCCCATGGCCCCGGGCGGCACACGAAAGGGGGCGGCAGAAAAGGAGCATAAAGAAAATAATACGTTGCATGATTGAAAAAAAAAAACTTAGATATAACATTTCTTTTCGAACAGATAAATAATTAAAAAGTGAGGTAGTTAAGTAAGTAGAGAGTTTCTCGGATTTCATTACTTATTTTTCTTAGGTACTAGTATCTCTCGTTGTGTATTTTATAAGCATTTATTTAACTTGCCTTGTTAGTAAATCAGTATCAGACAAATCTTGCGAGTTAAATTAGAACCACTTCCGTCGTTAGATTAGGTTGAAATTTGGTTTACTTACGTAACTTCGGTAATAATGGAATAATATGGTACTATGACGCTGATTCCAAGATGAAGTCAGGAGGTGGTTATAGGAACTCCTAAACTAAACAAGATAAATCCACCAAATTTAGACTCGTTTGAATAGCCTAGGTATTGGTATACGAACTATTTTGAGGTACTTTTGTCCTCCTCATGATGCAAAAACTATTTCACATTAAAATAGTCCATTTATTGAGACTTGCAGGATACCAATACGCGTTCCAAATTTCATAACATACTTAAAGCTGTTATTTAGATATTAAAGTCCTAAAATCGTCATTATTAACATTGGACTGAAGTATATACCAAAAAGATTTCACTCAGTTCCAGACGACCTAAAAGTTCAAGTTTGGCATCCAGATAGGATCAAATACAAAGGAATAAATCAGAAACTAATCGTTTTAACTGACTTCAAAAAGAAGGTTTCTCAATTCGATCGTATATTTTTTTAATGTGTGTTAGTTTATAAACAAGAAGGTGAAGAATATATTTTAAAAAAAAATTACGCGGGTCGGAAAAAGCTTTTGACTTGCAAATTTTTTTGTACTTGCTATTTATTTATTTTATAAGTATTACGCTAAAAATGCATAAAAATGTTGTGTTATGGTGTAAGTGGAAGTGATGTGATGAAAATAGATATGATTTTGTGTGTTTGCGTAGTGTAAGTGCTGTGATAAAACAGTGATACGAGTATATTACAACAAAAACTTTTTGCAATGGATGTGAATGGCAAATTTATTATTTCGTGACAAGTTCAATTAATGTGGTAAGAAATTAATGTCGTGAAAAGAGACATAAATATAATAAACATAGGGACTATATTATCTTTCTCGTTTTGGTGAACTTGTGCACTGTATTTTGTTTCTCGCTCTAGCATCCCGAGATTACCCGAAAATCTCTTATCATACCCGAGCGTGACGCTAAAATTCAATTCACAGACCACGAAAAATCTGTGTAGGCGTGCCAAAAGCAGTTTTCACTTCAATAACTTTTTAGTTTCAGTTCTAAGTATGAGGTATCCCCAAAATTAATTGTTTTTTTATAAAAATCTTAATGGGGTTTATAGAATACATCTACTTACCAAGTTTCAACAGTGTAGTTATCATAGTTTCGGCAAAAGGTGGTTGTGACATGTGGACGGACGGAGAGACAGACAGACAGACTTGAAAAATCTATAAGGGTTCCGTTTTTACGTTTTACGGAACCCTAAAAAGTATAACACATTTTTAAACCAAATTGTAAAAAAAATGTAACCATATTTTTATCTTGAGTTGCAATAAGATGGACGATATACCTATATTAGTTAGGTATTAAATATAATACTTGAACTTTAAATTATTTATAATTAAAGTAGGGGGCGGCAAATTTTCGGTCGGCCCCGGGCGGCGAAAACCCACGCTACGCCACTGTAGGTACCTAGTCTATCTGTGCACCAAATTGTAACAAACTCTTTAAGTGGCTTAGGCGTTAGACGGTAACGGACAGAGAGAGTTACTTTCATACATATAATTTCATATGAGAATTGAAAACAGGTGTTCCTGATCATTTTATAGGAGGCAGTTGTAAAAGGTTACCGAAAAGTAATACGTTTGCTCCTCCAAAAAACTCATTTTTACGTTCTTAATTTGCCTTAATCGAGCGTCCATCATGCATAACATTTGATAAGACACCATGGAAATCTCGTCGACTATCAAAAATCTGTCTGATAGTCTGATACGCCATTTAGTGGCTGCGCCCAACTTAAGTATTGAGGTTGTATAGTGCACTGTATTCTTCTTGTCAAGCCCTTTTATTTGATACCCATGTTGATGGGGTTCATAAAACCTAAGTTATCCGCCATTGTGTAGAGGCCGCCATCTTGGATTTTAATTTTATATAATACATTGCATTCTACTGGTTGAGCACTTTCATTTGATACCCATATTGATGGGATTGATAAAACCTACGTTATCCGCCATTGTGTAGCGGCCGCCATCTTGGATTTAAATTTTTTATAGTATATTGTATTCTGCTTGTTGAGCCCTTTCATTTGATACCCATGTTGATGGGATTGATAAAACCTACGTTATCCGCCATTTTGTATCGGCCGCCATCTTGGATTTCAATTTTTTATAGTATATTGTATTCTGCTTGTTGAGCCCTTTCATTTGATACCCATATTGATGGGATTAATAAAACATAAATTATCCGCCATTTTGTAGCGGCAGCCATCTTGAATTTATAATGATAATGAATAAACATAATTGTATTGTCACCAAAATCCAAAGTTTATACAAAATTTCAGATTAATCGGTTGACAGGAAGAGGGTGAAATTTGAATTACTAAATTTGACCCAAGAATGAATAATCATAAATAATAAAAAAGTAAACCCCAATTCCACCCCCGTAGGTACAATTCGAAACTACAAAACTGCTAAAACATACATTTTATGGTTTCGTGTTAAATATCTAGACGTAAAGTTTCATAGTTCTTCAACAATGACGAAGTTTTCCATATAAACTTTCATCCCTTATTTTAACCCTTTCAACCTTTTTTTCGGAACAAAAAGTAGCATATGTCCTTTTTTCGGGATCTATTTTATCTATGTATCAAATTTCATCAAAATCTGTTGGTTGGTTTAGGCGGTAAAGACGGACAGACAGACAGACAGACAGACAGACAGACAGACAGACAGAGTTACTTTCGCATTTATAATATTAGTATGGATCTATACTAATATTATAAAGCTGAAGAGTTTGTTTGTTTGTTTGAACGCTAGGATCTCGAGAAGTGCTGGTCCGAATTGAAAGATTATTTTTCTATTGGATAGTCCATTTATCGAGGAAGGCTATAGGCTATAGAAAATAACGCTACTATTAACAGAAGCGGAGCATGAATCAAGAATGTAACAAAATCGGGAAAAAATATTCCTCTTAGAGAGTTTTCGTACGTTTCGTGCTTTGACATGACACATGACAGCATGTGTCTAAGATTGCGTCATTGAATATCACAGATTACATACCTCTTGAATATAAAATCTTTTTGCTAATCTCTGAGTTGGTACGACCAATTTCCGACAGGTGGCGTAGCAGGTAGCTGAAGAGGTGTTTTGTTTGAAAGCGAAATTCTCAGGAATGACTGAACCGATTTCTAAAATTTTTTCACCGTTGGATATGTGCGGGATCTCGATGAGTGCTATGTATGTTCCACGGGCGAAGCCGGGGCGGACATCTAGTCATAAATAAGCTTTTGGTTGCTTGTAATATAAAGGTACAGAAATGCTAATTATCTTTTCGATATTTTCAGTTGACACAGAAAACTATTCGGAATAACGATTAAAGATATACCTACTGACCCGTTTGGTATAGATTACTCTTTAAGCGTAATATAACGTGAACCGTGAACTATAACAAGAACAAAATTAAAAATTTTGATTAACCCCCGACTACCTCAGATTTGTTAGCTGTACAACATTCTACTAGTCAAGCCCTTTCATTTGATACCCATATTAAGGTATTGTGAAAAAATATTTGTTTTTTGTATTTTTATTTGTATTAATGTATTTCGCCATTTTGTGGTAGCGGCCATCTTGGATTTGAAATTTGTCATAGTGCAAAGTATTCTACTAGTCAAGCCCTTTCATTTGATACCCATATTGTGGTAGTAGCGAAAAAAATAATATAATTCGCCATTTTGTGGTTGCGGCCAACTTGGATTTGAAATTTGTTATTATGTATTATATTCTACTGGTCAAGCCCTTTCATTTGATACCCATATTAAGGTAGTTTGTTAAGAAATATTTTCTCCGCCATTTTGTGGAGGCGGCCATCTTGAATCGATTTTAACCAAACATAGCTAAGAACATCCGCACGGATATCAACTTTTAAAAAAACCACATTGAAATAGGCCCATCCGTTTGAGATCTACGGTGCCACAGACAGACACACACACACACAGACCGACAGACAGACAGACAGACTTACAGAATTGAGAACTTACTGATGTTTTTAAGTCGGTTAAAACAAAGATAAATAACCAAACAAAAAACTTTTAACAAGCGAATGATACTAACATCAAAACGTAACCCGACTGTGGCTTCAGGGAGGGTGATACTCGTATTAGTGGTAGCAATTGATGTTTGCGAGAGAGAATGTAATTGAAGCTTTGGGAATTAATCGGGTTGCAGTAGAGTTCGGTTTGTCGCGCTTTCACATATTGCAGCGTAAATGTAAATAGCAAGTTGCGGTTGAGAGCCATCAGTGTGGGCAGGACTAGAGATTCCCGGAAAAGGTAATAAATCGCGAGTGTGAGCGGAGCGGAGAGAGTCCCGAGTGACGAGTGTGCGGGAGCCGGCCGTGGAGTGCGGGCGGGAGGGGCGCGGGGCGGCGAGTCCAGGCGATCGATCCCGGACTCCGCGCGCCGCCGCCGCCCACTCGCCGCGCGTCGCTCGCCCCGGCCGCTCGCCTGACCGCTCGCTCCGACCGCTCGCCCGACCGCTCGCTCCGACCGCTCGCCGCACACGCTCCGCCGCGCGACAACACGCCAGACATGGAGGTATCACTATTCACCCATTTCTAAATTTTTAATACTCTACTACTTTTTAACAAAACTGTATCTTTCATCTGTAACCACATTTTTCGTCTATCTAAACAGTTGCCCAGGAAATTTTTATTGTTGATTGTGCATTTATTTTGGTTTAAGTTATTGCTCTACATTTATAATGTATTTTTTTAAATGTCTTGTGCGACGTTATACTCGGCTTTTTTACGAAAAAAATGTATATACTGCGACTTAAAATTGCTATGGCACAATGACGATTGGAATTTAGTTTGATTAGAACTTCTCTGTCATTGGGATTTCGTTTGATTTGTTCGAGCGTATTGTGTAAAATTAATGTTTTTGACTATGATATTTTGAGGCCAAAATATGATCATTGTTAGTGATTTACCATAAGCAAATTAGTTACATAATGAGACAAGAAAGTGCGCAGCATCTCGCCACAAGTGAGGGGATGCGGCGGGGGTGTGTTCCGCGTCTGTGTGCGTGGCGTTGTTGTCTGATGTGGCGGTGCAGCCCGCGGGCCGCTGCCGCTTGTGGCCGGGGCCGCGCCTCGGTATCAAGGACGCAGATGTGCATAGGCGCGTCCTGTAAATCAAAATCGATATGTTGTGAAGTTAGAAATACTCAAGTCTCACAGGATCGATCCAACTGTAGCTTCCCTGTGACTGTCGGGAGTGTGGGGGGTGCGCAACACACAACAAACAAAATAAGGAAACTACACCTCAATTCTGCTGCGTATTACAGTAGAATGGTTTTATCCTCCTACTATCCTTTTGTACAAATACCTCGTTGTGCCTTGCAGGAATGATCGGCTGTGTCGATGTGCACATATAGAGTAGGCAGGTCGTTGAGAGTAGTGAGTAGGTACTGTAGAGTATGACCTGTGCGGATGCAGGCCCGGGGTCGCGGGCTCGGTTATCGCAGCGAACAGCGAGAGTTAAATTTAGCGCCGTCCTGAGAAATAAATTAACTTGAAGTCATTGACTGGCCGCATAGATAGCCAGGCCGTGGGGCACGCATCGCTTCTGTTGGTAAACACTCTTTGTTTTATGAGCTGCCTACTTTAGTCCAAGGCTATAAATAATTAATAGGGTTGTCTGTTTGTTATTCACGGAGTATCAAAGTATCAGCGAATGCGCTTTTTTAAATAAAGTTTTGTTTGGTTACGTTTTCTAACTCCTTATCCCTGATTTGCGCGATTTGTGAACCAGCTGAGTTACATTGACGTTAATTAACGATGTGATTATACGGTTGTTTCAAAAATCGTGGAATTGATAAAGGCACGGTTCAGAACGAGATCTTTTTTGTTTTGTACGTCTCAAAGCCGACTTGACGAGTTTAGTTCCGTCCTTAAAGCCAGGTTCGTGACTGCTGCTGAGCTAGGAGCCAAAGTCAGCTCCTTCAAGTGAAGCCTTCTTCTGCTTCCTCTAGTTTTTACCATCATACTACCAAGGTGGAGAAGCTCTTTTTGTTTACGGCTAATGTGTAAAAGCATTTAGTTTCTAACGTTATCTCTCATCTTTTTGGTTGACTTAATTGTTTAAAGTACCTTCTGCTGTGGCCATTGTTCACTGTTTTAAAAACCTGAGCTTTCATGCCTGCGCATCTCTGCCAGAATTCATCTGGGTAGTTCAGATCATCGAACCGAGATCCCGGGAGCCTAAATTCTTCAACCCCGGCGCTGGACGTTATTGACTGAGTCCTTGTCAAGCCACTGCCTCTGGAAATATATATTATAGATACAGCAGAGGTGACGAGGTGACTCATGTACGTACAGTTGCTGCGTACAATCAAATCAAAAACATTTTATTTCAGATAACATAATCCATTGAGTTGTAGAAAGATACTTAATAAACTATTGTTAGTAAAAAAAGATAACAATTTATTACAATAATTATAGTGACCATTTGACCTCACATTTTCTGGACGCGTACAATAATCATTTAGATAGTCCCGTATGGTATACTGAATCCGTTTAGTAGTGCATGTACATAGCACTGTCGCCAATGTACACTGTACAGTATTGAAGGATTTTTCGAAATCTATTAAGGTTATATGGACCTTCCTTTGTCATCATTGATCCGTCCAGAATGTTTATAGTGTAGTAGTTTAGTGTATGTAGTGGAAGGACTTGCAGAGTCTGCCTAGGGAAGTACCACGCCATTTCCAGTTGCCTATCGTCACGCAGCTTTAGTGCTGAGAGAGAGAGAGAGAGAGAGACTGAAAAGTGCCACAGACTCTTTCTGCTTGGATAAGTACCCACTACACTTTGGCCATTTCATCTATCGCCAGGCAGTAGTAATGTGCAATCATTTGGTGATTGCATATTAGTTTATTGCGGTAGAACTCTTTACAGAGCCCGCCTGGTGAAGTTCCACGCTATTGATATTTTACCGCAGTAGGTAATGTGCAAACATCGCTGCGTTCCGATTTGAAAGGCAATGTTTCCAATATTCCATTTTTAATTTGCGTGATACTGCTGTTACGGGCAGGCGTGTTGCTTACTATCAGGCACGTGCCCAGCTCGTGCTGAATTGACAAAAATTTACGTTGTTCATTGCAATTGTAATAAGTACATATATTTTTAATTTTTGACACTTATTTGTACGATACCTATTATCGTACAATATAAAATTCAATTTAAACATTAAAAATGTTTACTCTTTGTATGCTCTTATTTTGATTTTTATAAAATTGATGTGTAAATTGTACATTTATCAATAAAGAACTTTGACTTTGTGCTTTACTGTATAAATGAATGCAGTTCGTTGGTACATGTATGATATTATTTATCCTGTTGATGCAATTCCGCATGGAGAGTGATTCAGCGCCGGGTGTCAACTTCATTCGTATACTGTTACTATCAGAGCACTGCTATAAATGCAGCGTACCTACTACACAAACTACTTCTGCGGCCATTTTAGATTCGAGGTTGTTTTTGAAATCGTACGTAATATTGGTTTTATTTTGTTTCCTTATGTAGGTATATTTCTGTTGGTTATTTAGACCTACGAGTAGATACTTCTGCAAATTGATTTGCTCTTAGTAAACTAAGCCACATTAAGGATTATAAAATTATAACCCACATTATATAATTTTATTTAACTTTTTTTAATTTATTGTAGCTTAGTTTAGTATTTCTTTTGACTATCTGTATGTCAAGAGATAGGTATGACCTGTTAGTGGTACAGTATTTTTTTTTGTTGGACTCGTTGACAAGAAGAACACTTCGGTAGTGTTGTGGTTAGCAACAAGCGAGCCTTCAACTCCACACAACACCAGTATTTTAATTAGATGAGATTAACTGACAACACTAACCAGTCCCAAACTAAGCAAAGCTTGTCGTATGGGAACTAAATACACCTAATCCTATCCAGACATTCATAATATTAGTAGGAAGTAGGATTTCCTTTACCGGTCTCCAGTGACTTTCAGTAGTAGAGTAAGTAAGAGGGTTGTGGTTTGCAGACGAAGGTGTGGTGGTGGATGAGTGGCCTGTTGCTGCTCGTGGCGCTGGCCGCAGCCGCCGCGCCCGCCGAGGAGCCTGGCCACGACCTGTTGGCGCGCCCCCCGCGCGCCGCCAACAACAGAGGTGAGAGCAGCTGCCCGCTGAACGCTCCCTCGGCCGGGGCTCTCCTTATCTCGCAAGGATAGAGCCCGGGCCATACTCCGACGCGTTGGCCCACTGTGGGCTGCTTGGATCATGCATGACTTCGATTCTAAGAACATATCAGTTCACAGGACTTTTTTGTCTTGGATTTGATATGACTGTTTCTTTATATTACCTTGAAAATAAATAAATAACAATTACATTTTTTAACTATTATAGGATTTCCCTTGGCTGCTATCTTGTCTGATATCCGATGCGGTCTACGATGGAAGGTGGTTAACCAGAAGAATACGATTTACTCTCGACGTAAATACCTCGATTGTGCTCATCGGGAAGCCCCGCTCAGGCAATATATTTGGAATGTAGAGTCTAACTTCTTAATTCGAGTCTTTGAAATGACAACCATGAAACGATATCGGTATTTTAAGCTACAAGCTGTCCAATAGAAAAAAAATGGTAGTCTTATGAACTGTCGATAGAAAGGAAAACTTATATAACTCAGAATTTGATAGCTTACTTTGGAAGCTACACGGGTGCAACAGCCTGGCCTGGCCTGGCCATCTAGAAATGCGGCAGCATTTCCCATTGATTGACGCATTTCTAGATGACCATGCCATGATGGCCAGGCCACGCCCTTTCAGTATTTCCCACTGGCTGACGCATTTCTAGATGGCCAATGGCCATGGTCTCGAGTTTACCCGAAGATTTTTTTATCACATACGAGCGTGACGCTCGAGGAGAATTCAATTCACAGCCCACAAAAAATCTGTCTAGGCGCGCTAAAAGACGTGTTCACTTCAAAAAGGCAAAATTAGAATATGTTGCACACTCTCCAAAATGTTTGTATTCGACAAAATACAGATTAGCTTGCAACTTTGCGGCGATGTTCAGGGCTTCAGCATAGCAAGCAGAAAGACAGAAGGGAAGGAAGAATTATGTAAACTCTTTGGGAAAAATAAAGTCGGGCGGAACCTCTAGTGTATCTCTATGGAAAAAAATCTTTCCGATTATTTTCATTGTATTTTTAACTCCCGACCAAAAAAGGGGTGTTATAAGTTTGACGTCGATGTCTGTCTGTCTGTCTGTGTGTGTGTCTGTCTGTGGCACCGTAGAGCTCAAACGGATGGGCCGATTTCAATGCAGTTTTTTTTATTTGAAAGTTAATATCCGTGCGGATGTTCTTAGCAATGTTTGGTTAATATCGATTCAAGATGGCCGCCGTCACAAAATGGCGGACAAAATATTTCTTCACAACTTACCTCAATATGGGTATCAAATGAAAGGGCTTGACTAGTAAAATACTATACACTATAAAAACCGAATCTAAGATAGCCGCCACCACAAAAAATGGTGAATTTTATTATTTTTTTCACTAATACCTCAATATGGGTATCAAACGAAAGGGCTTGACTAATATAATGTTGTACAGATAACAAATCTGAGGTAGTCGGGGGTTAATCAAAAATTTTAATTTTGTTCTTGTACTGTGTAACTTGGTTTTCTGCGACATATTGTGGTATGATATACTCGTGCCTACTCGTACTTGTATAATAACGGGTTGGAAATGAATTTATTATTATTTATTTAGCTGCACATGTTGGTCTGATAAAAAGCAAACAGTTACGTGTCTACACAGATAGTCACAAAGGAATAAATACTGTTCAAGGTTTTATTTTATGGAACAAAGTTCCTTATAGGCAGTATAGGATATTCAGGAGATAGGAATTTAGCTGCGCGGCCGAACTGAAACAAAACGTGAGACTAAAACCGTAAGAAAAACATATAACGGAAGTGACGCGTAAAACTGGCCGCGACCAGCGTCGGCAACTTTACTTGTCAGACGATCGTATATCAAAAAAATTAAGTAAGCAATATTTTTTTGCAAATATTATTACAAATGCGGAAGTAACTCTATCTGTTTTTAAACACCTAAAATACATAAATTTGAATCGGTTCACCGATTCCAATTTAAGTGAATTTACAGAGAATAGTAGATTATGCTACAAGTGTGTAAAGTTGATGATTACGGTTGAGGCCCCATTAAGGCCTGAGCCGAAGGCGAGGGCCCTAAGAGAGCCGAAGACGGTAAAAATTAATGCACATGCATAACACACGTGTATCATACGACGTTTTTCAACACATTTGCTTGAATTTTTTTTCGTGTTGGCTTGAAAAATTAATCAGCTGTCATCTAATGCGCTTAACTAAGCCATAGACTAAAAAAATAAGATTTATTTTTTTTACTTCATGTGGATTCTTCAGTTTTTATCCACTTACAAAATGTGGTATTTATTTATTTCTTTATTACAAAAAACCTAAAGTTATATTTGAGCGAATATTGTATTTTACGAGTATGCTACGTACAAATTTTTTTTTATGTAAAGACGAAGTTGCATGAAGTGAGCAAGCAAAAGATACAATAAATTAATTTGTTCTATTGAACACGATCTTTTTTTGTTTCGAAACTTTTTGAGAACAAAGCAACTCAACCAATAAAAAAACTTTATAACTCAAGTGTGAGTAATAGTATTGAAAATGTCACAGTTTTATAATAGTTGTCATTACATGCCTGATTGCGGTGAAATTAGAGCCACTTTAAAAGCAAGTGTGTTGAAAAGTTTATAACTTGAGAAAGGGCGTAGGCTTTTTATTGCGGAAAAGTACTTGCACTTGTATCTTCTTACGAGATAGTTTGGGATGAGTGAGAGGGCGCGGCCACGGCCGCGTGGTACATCGGTCGACAACATCGTTCAGGGGAGTGCGCGCTCCTCTCCCTCTTCGACCATACTGGGAATATTACTCACTTGAGTTCAATATTACTTGATATTAAACCGGGAGTACGAGCTAACTTTGAAACGACCAAAAAACAGGTTTTCTTATTGCCGTGTTGAATTTTGTATGGATTATTTGGGTTTTCAGTTTTTGTTTAGTAAAAGTTGCTCACAACGATAATAACAATTAGGACATGGCTCATTCTTCTGTTGCCGGCGGACCGAGCTAGGCGGAAGATGAGCGGAGTGAGATAAGCTAGCACTTCTACCAAAATTTGAATTTCTCATCGAGCGGAGTCCGTTCAACTGTTGTAACTCTTTTTACTCTTTTGCTCCGCAAAGTCCGCTTATTTACAGTGGAAGCACTTGTATCAAAATTAGAATTTCGAATTGAACGTAGTGGGTACGGAGCCCGCTCCGCTCGCAGTGAAGGCGGCATGTGGCCGATGAACGTCACTGCATGCGATAGAGCACGTTCCTCTGTTCGCAACTCCATCACGATGAGTTCCCGTGGCCTACGTGGCCATCTGGCCATTACAGTCTCACTAGTACAAGTTTTTCGTTTCGTCAGATTCTATCGAATTTAGAAAATAATAATAATCTTTATTCATCCAATATATAAGCTTATTGGCACAAAACAAATTAAGACTCATATTATTCTTACCAAATACACGACTTATCCATTTCAAAGATCACAGAACCTGCACTAAACAAAGCTTGTGTTACATGTTTCTGTATAAACTATACCTTCAAATGAGTTTTCGTAGTGACTGAACAAATAAAAATAGCTACGCTAGCCGGCGGCGAACGTCGAAAAGTTTTTTTTCTGTTTAAAATTTACCAACTCCACAAACTCCAGGGTCCGGGGGCCCTTTGTCATTTGAAGAGAAGAAAAATTGTGAGGGAGTCGGGAACATTTTCTACCTAATTCTAGTGCTCTTTGGTCCGATGTTGCTATTCCGAAATCACGAAATAAATTCCGCATCGCAAACTGTAAAACATGCACAAATGTACAGGCAGTCCATCAGCTACATCACAGAACGAACCAAAAACTCATTCGGCACGGCAAATTGCCAGTTAGTCGGTATGTCTGTTTGCAATTTGTTTGATAGTTATTTATGTGGAATTGAGTCGCAGGATCAGTTTTTAGTAAAAACTAAAAAGTCAACTAAATGTGTGAAAACACGTTTTCCACGGTAGTTAATTATTTAAAGCTTTAGTGACGACGTCATCCTTCGCAATACTAGGTACGGTTTAATTTTTTGTGAATATTGCTGATGAGCACCTTCCAGCCCCGAATAAGCGAAGTTTGTATTTCATACACTGTAACAAAATTTTAATTTACACTTCAACTAAAATTACATTTATTGAGAAATGTACTTAAAATATAATTTTTCAATATTGTACAAAACATTTTTGTTTTATTAATACACAGAAATAATGTTAGAGTAATAATCACTCCAGAGTAAAACACAACATTTAAATAAATTTACAAAGATAGAATTCTCCTTAAACATAGGACATTAATCAATACCTAATTTTTAAGAGTTATTGTAAAATAATGCAGAGTGCGGTGACGGCATCCGGTTATCTTAATAACTATAAATAAATTACGTGTCAAGTTGTATATCCGCGCTGGACTCCGAAACTACTCAACCAATTTTAATCAAATTTGAAAACCGTGTGCAGTTTGATCTAACGATAAAATAAAACGATTAAAGATAGTATAGTTTTTATTTTGTCTTTATGTGACAATATCCGAGCGAAGCCGGAACGGGCGGCTATAGTTCGATCTTCAGTTAGTGTTCGTATGACGCGAGGATTGCTCTCTGGCGCACACAGCCCCCCAGTGGGAGGTAACGTGAGGACTCACGGCTTCTTTCATTCCTTGCATTGTGAGAAGTAAGAACCAGATAGTTAAGATAAACATCTTCGTACACCAATATTATATAGCTGAAGAGTTTGATTCGTTTGAACGCGCTAATCTCAAGAACTAATGGACTGATTTTAACCAATGGACAAAAATTTCACCGTTGGTATTGTAGGTGATCCCCGAGTGCTGTAGACTATTCTATATATATATATGTATATATCCATATATATATATATATCTATATATATATATATATATCCATAAAAACACCTGCACCAAGAACAAAAAGTGTTTGTGAAGCTTCAATCTATGTTTTAGCTATTAGGTCATGTTTTCAGTGGAATTGCTCCCTTTGAAAGCAGAGCACGGCAATGTTAGCATAGCACTGTAGATTTTAGAGAGAGGCGCACAGACCGGCGGCGAGTGAGGGCTCGGCTGCAGGTAATCAATGATGCAGCGTCGGCGCCGACCCTGCCAGAGAGCTTGCGTCACTAAATCACAAGCCCAGTAACACGAAACTTCCAGAATTGTTACCGTTTTAACATGGTATTTTGATTAGAATGTCATTTCATTTCGACTCTCTTCGGAGTCCGCCTTGGGAACTTTTGCCGATAATTTTATGTTTAAATGATACAGTTGGTAGTTCAGTTTATTTCTAGAAACAAAAGGCAGTCATAGGAACTGCCGATAGAAGTGAAAACTTGTATCTAATAACTCAGAATTTGATGGCTTACTTTGGAAACTACGCGGGTGAAACTGGGAGGCGGGCGTGAGCATGGCCATCTAGAAATGCTGACGCGTTTCTAGATGGCCAATAAGAAATGTTGACGCATTTCTAGATGACCAGTGGCCATGGTCCCGAGTTTACTCGACCCGAGTGTTCTTATCATTCCCGAGCGTGACGTCAGAATTCAATTCACAGTCCACGTAAAATCTGTATGTGGCGAGCGAAATAAGTGTTCACTTCCAAAACACAGGAGGAAGTTTCTGTCAATCAAATTTTTTTTCGTATGTTTGTGAGTATAGGTAATCAAAAAATTAATAAATATTGGTGGACAATTCACATACAATCTAACCGCAAACAAAGCAAAGCTTGTAAGATGGCGGCCAGATAGCTGATAATAATATAATACTTATATAGTTGTAAATACATACTTATTATACTTATACGTACAAACACCCAGACACAGTACAAATAATTGGTTAGTAAAGTTAGTTTAGTAGGCCCCTGCACCTTCTGCGTTGTCCCAAGGTTCGGTAGGGTCGGCAGAGGCCATCTGACAACAACTGGCATTAGTAAAACAATCTAAACTTTTAAAATTATATATTTGGTAAAACATTAATTAAAGTTGCGCATACTACAGGGATAATTCGATGATTTCCTCAGTGTAATTTGTGCCAAATGAAACAAAATGTGTTGTAAGCTTTCACAGGCTCTAGGATCTAGGACGTTCTCTGATCGTATAAGGAAGTCCCACCGGGCGCGGCGCACCGGCACCGGCACCGGGCGCGGCGCACCGGCACCGGCACCGGGCGCGGCGCACCGGCACCGGCCCCGCTCTCCGGCTGGTATTTATGGGACGACGGGTGTAGCGCGCCGGAAATAAACCGACGGTGATGTGTACCAATGTGTATCGAAAGGGTGCTTTGGAGATTGTGCTTACGTGCTGTATTCTTCGCGATTTATTTTCCGCTTCAGTTAAGAATGCTTCTACTCGTTATAGGTACCTACGCTTACAAATTATCTATGTATGCATACAAAAAGATAGTTAGGTGTAAGCTTAGGTTAATAAGACTCAGCGCCTTCTGAGCCAGCTCAAAGTTCCTGTATCCAGTAGAGGCCATGTGAGGCCAACTGCCATTAGTCCGGTTCCAGTTTGAAGGGTAAAGAAATAACAAGTTAAAGAGATGAATCATCTCATAACTTAAACTTAATTTGAGGTATGATAAGTGATGCAGTGTCGTGCGTTTGTTGCAGAGACGTGTCGGTACGTGCGCGGCTCGTGGACCGAGTGCGACCCCAAGACCAACTCGCGGTCTCGCAAGCTCACCCTCAAGAAAGGCGACCCCGCCAACTGCGACTCCGTAAAGACCATTCAGAAGAAATGTAAAAAAGGTACCTACATTCTATCACGCAGCCCATACAGCTATGAACACAAGCTCGTTATTTTCATGGTTTTGCTGATTGCTGGTTTAGTTTCCTCACGGGATTCTTTTTAAGCCCCGACGCAAAATCGACGGGGTATTATAAGTTTGACGAGTGTCTTTGTATGTGTGTCTGCTATCACAAACAGATAGGAGATATCTCACCTATCGCTCCTGAACGATCATGGACGAACCGATTTCAAATATTTTGGTTGATAGGTGAATTAGTTGGGTGTTTTGTGTCCTTAGCTACGTTTGATGTATATTGGACTAAGATGACCGCCTCTACAAAAGGACAGATTTTTTTACAGAATTTCCCCTCAATACGGTTATCAAATGACTAGTAAACTAGTTACTATATCCTGTGACAAATTTCAAGTACCTACAAGATGGCCGCCGACACAAAATGGCGGGGGAGTTTTAATTTAATCTTACTAATAAATACGAAAGTTTGGTTATCTGTTGCATAATCACATCGTAACTTCAGAACGGATCGGCTGGACTTAAGAACTTAGTTAGAATAATGGAATACAGCCTGGAATAACACATATGCTTTCTAGGCACACTTTTTATTCCGGGAACATAGCAGGTGTCATTAGTTTATATTAGTAGCTGTCTCCCACGACACAGAACCAACCTAGTGTGGGATACAGAGTTCACATCTAAGTAACTGAATAGCTTATACTAAACATGATAATTACTGTATTACGATGTCTTGTAAACTGTTCAAATAAAGAGTTTTTTTTATACAACAAACTGTGTGTGCAGCGTGCCGGTACGAGAAGTCGTCGTGGAGCGAGTGCGGCGCCACCGGCGAGATGTCGCGCACCGACGCGCTGAAGCCGAACAGCGACCCCACGTGCGACAAGAGCCGGCGCATCACCAAGAAATGCAACAAGAACAAGCAGTCCAAGGCTGCCAAAGATAAGGGTGAGGGTGTCAGGGTATTTTGCCGCGATACTACTTTATGCAGTCCGCCTGGCGAAGTTCCACACTTCTGCCAGTCTAATGTACGAACGTCGCAGTGTACCGGTTTGAAAGGCAACGTTTCCAGATAAATTGTAGGGCTTCGTGATGAATCATCTTAAATCCCTTAGTGAAGTGCAGTAGTAGGTAATGATTTGGACTCTGCATGTTCCATATCTGCGTGGCGCTATGCTGTTATGAGCACGCGAGTCGGTTACAATCAAGCTCATGTCCTGTCCATGTCTTCACTCTATATCCTACAAAGTATGTCAAAAAATATCTGTTATTCTACAACCATTTAGAAATGTGCATACACAAATCGTCGTTGAAGTTCTAACACCACGTATGTCAAAAATAGCAACTTTTCAGGAGAGAAAAAAAATAGGAATATCTAAAAAATCAAAAAATACAACCTTTTAATAATATAATTATATTTCTTACATTTTTTTCATAAATTGTTAGGAGCAACCGGGTCGTCCGTTTCTCAGTATGGAATTAAATGATTTACGTGCTGTTTCCAAATATAACGCCGATTTGGTGGATCCCGTGTAGTTGCATTTTTTCTTAATTTCACGAGATTTTATTGGTCGTTACGTGTTCCCTGATTGGCTTAAACGATGCGTCTTCCGATTCTCTAGCGAATGGCATCAAAAAGTAAAAATAGCCAAAAAGTGACTTACGTGGTGTTAGAACTTCAACGACGAAATGTGTATTACTGACTGTGTTCGGGCGTAAATAGTAATATTTCCAGAGAAATTAGAGGACAAAAATATAAACCATCTTATAAGACGAGCGCAGTATTTTGCTATGTAGTGATCTGGATCATTCATCTATAAACAGCTGCGTCGCACTTTGCTGCGAGAGAGGTGTGTCGGCGGCAGGCGCTCGCCTCTCTCGACTCGTTACTTTCCATTACGTCTACAATAAAGATATTTTCGATTGAATAGCCTGAGATTTGAGAGTTTTCTGATGAGATAAGTACGTATTAATTTGTTTTCTGATGAGATAAGTACGTATTAAATTGTTTTCTGATGAGATGAGTACGTATTAATTTGTTTTTAGACGATGAGTGAAGCACAGAGCCCTTCTGATAGTAAGCGGCAGAAAAGAGCTTCAGCTCTGCTCTAAATGGTGAATGCTTGAATTGTTTGGTGAAAGATTGAGAGGTAATAGGTTTGGTTTGTAATCCTACTAATATTACAAATGATACTAACTGTCTGTTTGTACCCACAGGTCGCCGGAATCGTCAGTAAGAGGCTGCCTCATTTACTATTATATATTTTAGATTCAAATTTTTATTATAATGACGTTTGTTCGTTGGTTCTAATTTACGTAATAGTGCCAAAATAGTCAGCGTCTCAGTTCGTTCAGTGTGCGATTGTACCTAATAGCTCCACGTTATTTAGCTGAGATACAATTTAAAAATTAATTCTAACGTTTGTCTCGTCTCGTATGATGATCTTTAGGTGATGTTAAGTAGTAAGCATTCGTTTAATTAACACTGGTAAATTGGATCTTTGATATTGAAATAAATAAATAAGTACTTAAAATATGTTTGTTTTTTTCCACTTGCCTCTCTACATTTACATCTACATTTACATTTGCTGTGCGACAGTTATCTGGATCGAAGGTTATGCATGTAACTACTGTTAATGGTCGATTTATAATTGTAATTTAATTATTGATGTATGAATACTGTAGCGGAGACGCGTTTCAACTTTGCCGGATAAGATTGCCCACTATGTGCCTATTGAAATTACTCTGATGACAAATGAGCATCACACACATTGAGGAGAACAACTTAAGAGTTTTTGGTTACTGATAAGATAAAGTTGGTAGCAAAAGTAAGTACAAACGTTGCCACTGAGGTTGACCAGGTAGTCTGAAAGATAACGTGTTTTGGTTTTTGTTGCCGTACGATAATAATCGTACCTAAGCTTCGACGAGAGCGCATTCTGCCAAACTCTATCAGGGCATTTTAACAGAAACGACTCGTCACTTTTCGTGTTTTGTGTGCAATAGGCAAAGGTTATGTATGGTGAATAGTGATGTGGTACCGATGCCGGAGTTGCAGAAATTAAGAATATTCTGGAAGTGATAATCCAAATTCTTATATTTTTATTTTACTTTTTGTTCGAATCTCTAAAATCTAGGTCATATGTTTTTCTTTAATAATTCCATCTTTATTTATCTTATTCTTTGTTTGAAATGACGATTTTTTATTTGCTATTTTAAAACGGTAAAGGAAAACATCTTGAGGATACCGACATGTACCTACCTAGAATCTTTCGAAGTCATGTGTCATCCACCAAACCGCACTGGGCCAGCGTGGTGGATTATGGCCTAGACTCTTTCCTCGCCAGAGAAGGCCCCGAGTTCCAGCTGTGGTAACATTTAGGCTACTTATATATGTTTGTTATAGGTATTCCGTAATGGGGATTGCCCGATATAATATTACACTCATTTACTCAGACAAAGCATTAGTCAAGTATAACATGTATGTTAACCCCCGACCAAAAAAAGGGATGTTATAAGTTTGACGTCGATGTCGGTCTGTCTGTGTGTGTGTCTGTCTGTGGCACCGTAGAGCACCGATTGGATGGTGGACCGATTTCGATGCTTTTTTTTTTATTTGAAGGTTAATTTCCGTGCGGAGGTTCTTAGCTATTTTTGATTAACATCGATTCAAATTACCGCTTTCACAAAATGGCAGACAAAATATTTTTTCACAACCTACCTCAATGTGGGTATCAAATGGAAGGGCTTAACTAGTAGAATATCATCATTATAACACATTTCAAATCTAAGATTGCCGCCACCACAAAGTGGCGAATCACATTATTTTTTCACTAGGTACTACCTCAATATGGGTTCCAAATGAATGGGCTTGACTAGTAGAATGTTGAATATATTACAAAACTGGGAGCGAATCAAAATTTTTGATTTTATTCTTGTTAACGTTTTAGATAAAAATCATCCGACTGGCTGACCTGATCGCCTGAAGACACTACAGAGGATTTTTTTACAATAAATACCTGTCTACATCTACATATCTATTTGATTGTTTGTTTTCTTTTTGCATCGAATAGGCTTCGAAACTACTGGACCGATTTGAAAAAATCTTTTACTATTATAATCCTACATTATCTGGAATAAACATAGGCTATATATTTTTAAATTAAAAGTTAGGGATCTGTATGAAAACTTTAATAATAGAAAGTTAGGTGTGGAAAGAAAACAAAAAAAAACTATCGCGTACGATGCGGAAACTATTGACAGCAGAGTACTGACGTACTACATTTTATAGAAGACAATAATATCTACAAAAAAAGACTGCGATAGCATATGTCTAACTGTAATAGTTATGTCACAGTAACTACTTCTTTAAGTTAAAATATACAATTGTAACACCATTTAAAATACGATGTCTTTCTTCGTAACTTGGTATGCATCTTTATCTCAATAAATTACAGTCATTGTATGCAAGACTATATGATAACCTGCTTAGTACTTTTTACTCAGTAAATTTCTAAATTTCAATGTTGATACTCGTAATTACCACACTCTTGATAACTTTTGAATGATTCAAAAAGTACTAAAAGTATGATCGAGGGTCTGAACTTAGCCTTTGGGACAGTCTTCTCTGTATGGGCCGATGCCAATCTGGTCAAGTTTACCGAACAAAAATTACATGCGTGTTTGTTTTCCTGAAAAAGGAGTTCTTTTCAACAGACTCTACCTTTTGAAATGTATCCAGGTACCTATTCCGAATTACTGGCCATCTGAGCTAATTACTTTAACATCCACAATAAACTTTAGCTTATATCAGCTGTCTGTCTGTCACTGAAAACGTAAGGTACTACAAGTCTAAACAATAGCTCATGTTCGATAGCAAGCACAGATTCGCTCTAACAAGGACGTAGACTATGGAGTAATGTTCGCACCTTTGGGAGGGGTCGGCCAACTACCTCCCCTTTTTCGTAAAAAAACTAAAATTGCTTGCTTATCAGTTTTTATCGGATGCATTTCGAAGAGTAATCTAAGAGTATCTAATACCACCTTGCTCTGCTTTTTCCAATCGGGCTGCTCCGAGCTCATGTGTGCCAGGTTAGTATTGAGTTTTGTTATAGCTAGGAATATAACTAGATGCTGTTATGGGGTTTAGTCATATTTGAAATTCATTAATTCTGTAGCTACCTACTTGTTATGTATTATGTAAATGAAACTCTGCCGTTTGCTAAGCATAATGAATAATTTAATTTCGTATCCATAAATGCATTTGAGCCTCATTCAATGTCTCGAATGTGTGCACCTATATTATTAACGTCTCCCGTTTATATTGAATGAGACTCAAAGGCATGGTAATAAATAAATAAATAATCTTAAATATAAACATGAAAAAATCGTAGAAAAGGGACGTCGCCGACGCGT
This sequence comes from Ectropis grisescens, assembly GCA_017562165.1. Classification (NCBI taxonomy): domain Eukaryota; kingdom Metazoa; phylum Arthropoda; class Insecta; order Lepidoptera; family Geometridae; genus Ectropis; species Ectropis grisescens. The sequence continues at coordinate 36,447,087 of CM029767.1, forward strand.
CGTGGCGTCCAAAGTCTATCCGGGTTGATTATCACAGGTAGAGCGGGTGGCAGAGCCACGGCGCGGTCACTTGAAGAGCTGCTTGGCGTAGTGCCATATCCGGAAGAAGTACTCGTCGCGGCGCAGCAGAGAGCCGCGCGCGTACGACCGGATGTCGGCGTCCATGTTGTGGTCACGCAGCCACGACGTCGTGGTCTGCGTGCTGAACGACGTCGGCTCGGTGGCTTCCGTCGCTCGAGACACCTCCTCCTCTGCTTGCGACTCTGTATATTCGATTAAATAAATGTATATACTTCAATATATCAACTCAGAATGCAGTACCTCGACATATGAGCTCTAATGATGAGTTTTATGGCACTTTTATTATTAAAAGTAAATTACATTATTATATTAATTAAAGTAATTAAATGACTACATCTGGATTATCCACTGTTCAATGATGATCTATGGATAATTAGTCCATGGCAAATTTAATGTGTTTTTGTACAGGAGTCTAGAGCAGTAAACAGGATTTGCATCTAACTATACCAAAAGGCATGAAATGTACGACTCTCACAAACTATCTCATGCATTCCACATTCTACTGTTTTGACCTTCCTTTTATATCTAGGATTTTTTCCTAGGCATAGCATCATGTTGGGTGGCCATTGCTGACTGAGAGCTTTTGAAGACTCTAACAGCTTCAATGAATATATTTCGTTCTCTCTATTTTAATTTAAGTTCAGGATTCAGGAATGTAAGAATGTATTGATATATCTGTGCTTGTCAAGTGAGCCATAACTCACAATACGGATCTCGCAACCGCGAACCATTTATTTGGAACTCTGGCCTTAAAATGATAGTTTGTGTGCTCAGCGCAGAAAGTTTGTTGGCCTCTGTTATGAATGAATAGTAAGTGTTAGGTGTAAGGTATGGTACTGACCTTCTCCCGGAATGACTTTGAAGGGCTCATCTGACTCGAGCGGCTCTGAGAGACCAATCTCATTGCGCGCGTAGATCCGCAGCATGTATGTGTGGTGCTCGCCCAGGTCGCGCACGCTGAACTTCAGCGTGTGTGCGTCCACGCGCCCCACCTACACACACAAACACACACACATTTATGACATACCTCTACAATTACTAATAAAAGTGTATGATGAGACGCACCAGTCAAGTACTTGATGATACTGATCCGAAAAGAATAAAGAGAATTGGCAGAATATATTAATATTATCTGCCTAACAAAATTGCGTATACCTCTATCGCTGTCTCTATAACTTCCCTGCGTGAATTACTGAGAAAAAGAGCAGCTAATAACTAGAACGCCGCCAACCTGTGATAGTGAACAGAACCAAAACAGACCTTTAGGTTGGCGCAAGATGAGTAATATTCGTATTGCTTTCATCACAATGTAGACAATTTGTGTAAAGTTTAATTCTTGTAACTATGCAAAATTGCTTATTAGTTACTGCACGCAACTTGGAATGTTTAGAATTTGGAAAATAACAGTTCCGTAACGAATTTTACATGTTTTCGTTTTCGCATTGCGTTAACGAATGTTGATACAAGTAATAAGATATGCTATAAGTACTATGAGTTATTATTCGTATGGCTTTTTTTCTAAATTTTAAAATTATGAGTTTTAATGTAAAACGGACATGTTATTGAACCTCCTAGTTAAGTGAACAATTGGAAGACGCTGCCTTTTGCATCACAGTATTTACTAACACTAAATGTAGAGTAATGTACACTAATACTATAAATGTGGAAGTTCGTGTTTCTAAGTGTGAATCTTACTTTCTATTTGTCTGTAACTTTTTAACAGACCAGAAGGAAATTAAACAAACAAAAATATACTATTTTTATGTAGATCAACACAATTCATTGTGTCAACTATATCTGTTCAATAAAATGATTACCAGGTAATACAGTACAGTACAGTACAGATTACAGGTCCTGTATCTGTACCCAAAACTCCCTTCCAGGTACATTCCAAATTGTAGCCAACTCCGTTCAATAGTTTAGCAATCGGCTCCAAACTTCCAGGTTTATACTTGTGATGAGTTCGAGTAGCAGCTCAGTTGAACTGGACTGATTCCGCACTTAGTCACTTCGTCGGCCGTTGTGGCTTTTGTGGTGATTTGTGATATTCGTAGGATAATAGTTACCTCCATCCACATGGTCTTGGTGACGTCTCGGATGGCGACGTTGTACCCCAGCAGCGGCGCGCCGCCGTCCCACTCGGGCGCGCCCCAGGCGCTGGCCACCACGTTCCCGCCCGCGCAGCGGACCTCCAGCGGGCCCGTCGGCGGGGACGGCACCGCTGTCACAACACAACAACTCATTACAAGGCCTTAGCTCCCCGCCATCACCCGACGCCCGAGTCAACTCAATTTAATGGCCTCGTAACTAAGTCGGTATCTCCTCGTAACCAGCCTGTACACACACACTCAATAATATCGGCGATTCCCGCCCAGTGCAAATATTGCCGTGATGAATTCTAATGTTTGTCTATATAAATCTGGGTGATTTATGTATAATAAGTATGTATTTAAAACTATATAAGTAATTCTATCAGCTATCTGGCCTTTGTACAAGCTTTGCTTAGTTTGGGGTCAAATGGTGTTGTGTGTGAATTGTCCACCTGGAAACGCCAAATTATGATGGGGTAATTACATACGACGGCGACAGGCAGAGTTACTGCCCGCTAAGCCACGAGGCCAGTCCATAATATACAATACAACTGATTCCCAAAACAGAATTCGAGCTAAGCCGCAGCTAATATAGATAGCTCAATTAGTTTTTTCGGTAAAAATTAAATAGTTTAGTGCAATGTGTAATGTGCTTACTGGCATGTTTCTCGAGTCGCACAGGCCCGGTCTCGGCGGGCAGGCTGACGCCGACCGCGTTCTCCGCAGACACGCGGAAGACCAGCTCGTCCTTCTCCTTCAAGTTCTCGAGGCAGTGCTGCCGCGCGGCGCCGCCCACCGTCACCGCCTTCGTCCACGACTTGCTTCGCTCCGTGCGGTACTCGATTATATAATCTGGAACAGATCACAGAGTAAGCACTACACACTAAATATATAAAGCACTAACTTATCTGTAAAAAATAGAGATGGCGCCACGATCGAAAAATGTTGCCGCTGTTGTAACAGCTTATACACGTTCTTAAGTATAAGTTTGACATACCTAGCTGTGTTTGTGTTTGTAGCATCGTAGCTCCCAAACGGATGAACCGATTTCATCAGACCAAGACAGCTAAAACGATCCCAGATTTGACGAAGTTTCGTCATTTCATTACAGAGTTCCTATGACCTACTTCAAGATTCATCATCCGATCTTGGTTAATATCCGGATAGGTGAAACTAATAAATACCAGCTTAATACTACTGGTAATATATACTTACCTAAGCTTGTAAAACAACTCGTGATGTATGCTCGGACAATGTGGAAACGCGCTGTACATTCGAAATATGTCTTGCTATAGCATAATTTATATTAATATGCCTTAATATATATTACACAAATATTACGGTACCTATAGTTGGGTGACGTCACGAAAATATATATTATAGCTGCGTGTGTGGACACTCGAGGATTTGTATAAAAATATACGGAAATATGTCCAGCTATGAAAAATGAAAATATATATTATAGCTACGTCTGTGACGGCCTTTACGCTCAGAGGTCAGAGGTGAAAGACTCGATCGGGTGATCTCGGGACCGCCGAACGTAACGATATGGTTGAAGTTTGGAACTCAATTAGGTCTAAAAGAACACATACTTACCTAAGACTGGAAAATAACGGGAAAGAAAACTAATAGTGTCCTCCAATGTGGCAACTTTCATTTTAACGTGTGATAACTAATAACAGAGTTGTTGAAAAATTAACATCTTTCCTAAAAACCAACATTTCACTGGGATTTCTTTTTTTATATCATAGGGTGAAGGGACGGGCAAGACTTATGCCTGACGGTAGACAGTGCACCTGGTCTTAGCATAGAGCAATGCAGTTATTAGCACAAAGAAGGATCCTAATTCCTAATTATTGCACTTGGCGTTCCACTCGGTGATATATGATAAAATATATTTGTCGCTTTGCCCTGTAATTGCTCTGAATACGCTTGCCTACGGCGCTAGGACCTGGCAGTTACCAAGGCAACTGACGAAGGCAAAAACAAAACTCTGCAAAGAGTCCACAACCACAATACATTTCGCCATGATTGGAATTTATTTAACAACAGCAGCTGTTCCTATAGGTATGGAAATCTTTGAATTTAGATTACTCGTAGTACAGTTCAACAAAGTACTTAGGTAGGTTGTCACCTACCTAAGTACCTAATCAATCGTAAGTTAATAAGAACAAAATTAAAAATTTTGACTAACCCCGAGTACCTCAGATTTGTTATCTGTACAACATTCTACTAGTCAAGCCCTTTCATTTGATGCCCATTTTAAGGGAGTTGTGAAAAAAGACATGTATTTTGCCATTTTGTGGAAGCGGCCATCTTGGATTTGAAATTAGTCATAGTGCAATGTATTCTACTAGTCAAGCCCTTTCGTTTGATACCCATTTTGAGGTAGTAGTGAGAAAAATAATATAATTCGCCATTGTGTGGTGGCGGCCTTCTTGGATTTGATTTTTTTATAGTGTATAGTATTCTACTAGTCAAGCCCTTTCATTTGACAGCCATATTGAGGTAGGTTGGGAAAAAATATTTTGTCCGCCATTTTGTGGCGGCGGCCATCTTGAATCGATATTAACCAAACATAGCTGAGAACATCCACACGGATATTAACTTTCAAATAAAAAAAACGCATCGAAATCGGCCCAACCGTTTGAGTTCTACGGTGCCACAGACAGACACACACACAGACAGACAGACAGACATCGACGTCAAACTTATAACACCCCTTTTTTATTTTGGTCGGGGGTTAAAAAACGTTTGAATCTTTATTTGTATCCTTTGAATAACTTTTTCCTTCCCTCTTCCCGCCAAATATTGTTTCGCGCCAAAAATAATCGTCAGACCATAGAATAGATAATATGTCAGACAGTGTTTTAAAATAAGCATTCCGATTCATCCGGCTAACGCAAGCAAAGAAACTTTTACATTTTTGGCGCACTTCCGCAGAGTTGAGATGAATTGTACATATGAACTAAAATAATAACTGTATTAAATTCAAAAATTTTAGGTATATACATGTTTATTTTTTATTGATTTAAACGTTTTAAGTAACAATAAATCTACACCACGAGTTTCATTCTTTATGTGATACGGAACACAAAACAATTGTATCTACTGTCGTTTGAGAGTTTTAGTTTTTTCTATACCTAGTTCATAGTTCATCAATAGTTCAAAGGTTCAAACTTTTCGAGTTCGGTTTCGAGTTTGTGTTTGTCGTTTGTCGAAAACGTTAGAATTAGAAATACAAAAATATTTGCTATCTTTATTATTCGTTAAAGAGTTAAAATAAAGTATGTGATAGTTTAAAAGTAGTTTTAAGCATCTATTCAGTTCTAAACTTCTGATTGCGCTCTGGTAAAATTAATAGAATGTGATGGTGAATGTAAACAAATAAAGTTACAGTGGACCTAAGACTAAATATTTACGTAGTAATCTGTAGAAGCAGCACGTATCAAATTCATAATTAATCCGTTGGATTTATGTGAAGTGTTTGTTGTGAAAAAGTGTTGTTCGGAAGTAGTGAATTGTGGATTATTTGCTGGAAAGATCTACTTTGACGAAGGTAATTCTCAACCATAATTTTTTTCACGTTTCTGTTCCTTAGACTCTATGCGGACGTAGACCAAGTCCGCATATTATTGCGATAGGCATGTTGACTACAAAAAAATTAGCCCGCATATTTATAACATAACTAGCAACTCGCTCCGGCTTTGTACGGGTGCAATGCTAATACTAAATATATAAGTACCTAAACTAATAAAATGGTTATTGTGGGTTATATGGATTATAAAGCTGAAGAGTTTGTTTGTTCGAACGCTAGGATCTCGGGAACTACTGGTCCGAAATGAAACGTCTGGTGGAATTGAAAGATTATTTTTCTAATAAATAGTTCATTTATCGAGGAAGACTAAAGGCTATATATGTAACATTACGCTACTAGCAATAGGAACAGAACATGAATGAAGATAACAAAAATCGGGAAAAATATTCCTTTTTGGGAGCTTTAGTACCGACATGGCAGCATGCATCTAAGATTGTGTCATTATAAATCACATACTATAAAACAAAGTCACTTCCAGTGTTGGTCAATCCCTAGGTATATATGCTTAGATCTTTAAAACTACCAAACAGATTTTGATGCAGGTTTTTTAATAGATAGAGTGATTTAAGTAGAAGGTTTATATCTATAATGTGTGTATAAAATAGCAAAGGAACTTTGATAATTTTAAAGTATTCTAATGTAAAGTTCATAATTATAATAATCTTAATATTTTTTTTTAATATTTTTTTTAAATAAAAAGTGACGAGGAGAGCAGTTCATGTACCTGATGGTAAGCAACATGCCTGCCACATAACAGCACGGTGACAAGCAGCTATTGGAACTTGAAGAGTCCAAATCATTACCTAGCACTGCACTGCGCTAGTCACCCAGAGATCTAAGATGTTATATCTCTAAGCCCTGTATTTTCTCTGGAAACATTGCCCTTCAAACCGAAACACAGTAATGTTTGCACATTACTGCTTGGCGGTAGAATAACTGGCAAAGGTGTGGACTTCCCCAGGAAGACTGCCAAGAGTCCTACCACTACAATACGCTTACACTGCAAACACTGGCTGAACCAAGCTAGATCAAAACAATGTACAGCAATATTGTACCCATGCAAAGCCGAGGCGGATCACTAGTTGTTTATATGACAAACAGATGATTAGGATTGTTTGTTTTGTCTTGGTCGTATGTCTTAAGCATTTGGAATATCTCTTAAGCTTGAGACCTCTACACTTAGTCATACAGGAGGAGGCCACGGCAGCCGCCCTACGACTGAGAGCAAACGGACTGTGGAAGCAAAATACAGAAACAGAACACTCAAAAGTTCTGCAACGGGTGCTGAAAGAAATACCATTTCTCGAGGCACCCGTGGACAGAACAATATGCCAACATGTCTTTGATCGAAGATACAATATCCAACTCAATGCAGAATTGAAAGACAGCTCTGGCAGCAGAGAAGTAAGGATATATACAGACGGCTCCAAAACCACACAAGGTACAGGAGCCGGTGTCTTCTCAAATGACCTAAACATAAAAATATCAACATCACTAAGTAAGATAAACACAATCTTTCAAGCCGAATGTATTGGCATCACCAGGGCAGCACAGGCGGTCGCAGCCAGAGATGTCGGGGACTTAAACATCAAAATTGTTTCCGACAGCGCGTCAGTGCTTCAAGCCCTAAAAATAATACCATAACCTCTGTCCTTATATTGAATGCCATAATGCACTCCAATCCATAGCAGGGACGAATAGAGTAACCCTCCAATGGATTAAAGGACATAGCGACTCACTAGGTAACGACGCAGCCGATGAACTGGCCAAAAGAGGAGCAAAGGCAGTAGTGTTTGGACCGGAACCTTTGATGCCTATACCTCAGGCCCAAATAAAAACATGGCTGCAGGAAAATACTTGGAAAGCACATTCAATGGAATGGAGAAACTCTGAAGGTTGCAGGCAAACCAAAAATGCTGTTCCGGTAGCAACAAAAAAACTTGCCCGCAACTTGATCAGATTAAGCAGGGACAAAATCCGTAAAGTTATAGGCACTATGACTGGCCATTGTCCTTTAAACAAGCACCTGTTTAATTTAGGTGTGACAGACAGCCCTCTATGCAGGGGTTGCATGGAGGAGGAAGAAACGCCACAGCATGTGATTGTGGAATGCAGGAGCGTGGCAGATCAACGGGCAGAATTCCTCCACTCCCCAGCAACAGTCCCGGAGGCCTTCACCAACCTGAACAGGTTGCTTGCCTTCTGGGATAGCCTGGGATGGTTGGAGTAGAAGGGAAATATGAGCCACGCACAATGGCCCAATTAAGAGGCTAAGTGCGGAAAAGGCCCCGTCAAACTAACTAACTAACTATGTCTTAAGCATGGCAAGTCTGCCAAGAGTGTGTTAAAACTTATAAGTCTAATAATTTTGTTTTATACTTATTTTCCATAATATCCATGCAAAGCGGGGGCGGGCTGCTAGTTGTTTATAAAGCAGTAATCATCACTCACAAAGATAGAAGAATACACTCTGTGTCTAAGGTTTGGATCCACATAGAGCCTGTATATTACTTGGTTACCAAATGTCAAATATTATATATAAAGAGGTTGGATTACTTACTAATTCTAAACTATTCTTTTAACAACAGCAACACAGCAAAAAAACTTGTATACTCTTTGTAATAAACATTTTTATTAAAACTATACATTACTCTTTGTATAAAACTTGTTTTGCTCAATTGGCTGGTAACTCTCTACTTAGTCTATGATTGGCTAAAAATTTTGATGGGTAACATCAAATGTTTGAATAGAAATTATGTAGAACAGTTTGTAAGAGAAAATGAAATTGTTGTTTTTACTATGTTCTTCGCAACTTTTCCATATTTTCTCACCGTTTTAACCTTCCCTAAGCTACTACAAATGTTTTAAAAACAAAATCAGCTAAATCAGCCCAGCCATTATCGAGTTTTAGCGAGACCCACAAACAGACAATTATGCCGGTATGTGTATATTCCATACCTAGTGATTGGACAAAATGCCTCTTGTGTATTAAGTTGTTGTAACAATATAATACATACTGGTTACGATGCTGCCACCGTCACTCTCTGGAGCCTGCCATTGCAGCGTTACCGATCTTGAAGTGATCTCCTTCACCACTACGCTGCGAGGTGGTGATGGTGCCGCTGTAAAACATAATGCTTAATATCATTTGTATGCTGCGGTACCAACTACCATTACGTTTGCCTAAACAACCTATACTGCTATGGCTTAGGGTCTTCCCTCATAAAGGTAGGGTAAGGATCATAAATCTCTGCACTTACCACACTTAGCTTTGAAAGAACTCTAGGTACACTTTTGTTCTCTCATAATGATTTGCTTCACCTTTAGCTATGGTAATTAATAACCAAAATTCCAGCTCTTTTCAAAAACCATCTTGAAATCCCCACAAGTTATCAAATGATAGTTAGTTTCACTCACCCAGTTTGAGTGACATGTAGTAGGTATACTAAAGTAATGTAGTAAACTAGTATTAATAAATAAAAAAATATTCTTTTTCTCTTTTTCTACAAACTACCACACCCGAAACTGAGCTAATCTTGTGAAATAATAAACTGTTCAGTGGACAAACTTACTATAAAACTGAGCCATTAGGCTGGACAAAATTACCTAATAATCAGAAATGGTAATTATATGTACTTACATAATGTTTTTCCGATTGTGATAGTATCATCAGAAATGTAAGGTAAGCTAGTTCCGATCTCGTTTCTTGCACAGATACGGAAGTGGTATGTGGCAGAGGCTCTCAGGCGTGTTATACGTGCTGTTGTTGTGGTCACTGTTGCTGCCAACTCCCAGTCTCCATCCTCCTGGAGCAAACAAATCGTTATTTCAAGTAGTCTCCAATTGTCACTAAATATCCACTTTCCTTACACTATGTTCTACCTTATACTCAGTAAATTCTCAAATCCAATTATGTTTTTTTTTTGTACAGAAATACTTTAGCGTATTTATAAAATAGACCTAGGTCAAGGATCTACTCACTAATCGCTAGATACCTAATGACACTTTAATTATTACTATCAAAATAAGGGCATTAGATACAGTATAGAAGTGAGCGTTCTAACACAGAGCATACTGCTGCTTAACATTAAGCAAGAGGACTGTCAAGCACAAACCTATTGTTGAAATATACATATATAGTACCTGGTTGACTGAGTTTTGCTCGGTTTTTTTTAAATGATATTTAGGCAGGTACGAATTACGTAGTGATGACTTACTTAGACCTACTTAGAGAAGAATTAAATGCGTTTAAAAAAGGCTCTAAGTATAAGATTTTCTCAGAAAAAAAAGAACAAAAAGAAAAGTCCCGAGTGAAACCAGGATTCGAACCAGGGCCTGTTGACTCCGAGGGCGAGCATATTCCGTCTGAGCCATTTAGACTTAAAGAACAGTGGCGAAATAAGTTATCGTATTCTAATGACATTGTAGAAGTTTTTCATTGTCTAAAAACGTGCATAAAATGATGTTTTTAAAAAATAAAACCTAGCTAGATCGATTTATCGGCCCCGAAACCCCCTGTATACATAATTTCATGAAAATCCTTCGAGCCGTTTCCGAGATTCAGATTCTATATATATATATTTACCTACAAGAATTGGTTGTTTAAAGGTATAAGATTAAGAAGTTTAAAGAAGCTTCAGAGATGGTGTTTACCTCTCGGGTTTCGACACTGTAGTCGAGGATAGGTGAGCCACCATTCTTCTCTGAGGGGTGCCAGGTGACAGTAACAGAGTCTTCATCGATGCCATACAGGCCCAGAGGTCCCAGAGGCGGTGAAGGCACATCTAGAACAGATCACACCATATGGTTCACAATGACACTGTATCTACTGTAATACCAACTATTAAAACGTTATATTGTACAGATTTGGAAGCATAAGCAGCCCACTAAATGTTCCCACTGCTTGGACTCAGGTGCAAAGAGAGAGTCCAGGCCACACTACACTGGCCCACTGCTGGTTTGGTGGATGACACATGAAGGCAAAAAGTTCCTTGTTACATTAAATCATTTATGGGCCTAAAGTAGAATTATAAAAACTATTAGATTTGATATTTCGACTCAACACATGGATAAACACATGGATAGTCAATAAGTAACTAAGTTAGATGCTAACCGAGTGCAGTCTTAATGACGATGGGTTCACTCTCGAGCGCCTCCGAGAGACCGACGGGATTCTGTGCCATCACTCGGAACATATATTGCGTGTGATCATTCAGTCGCTGGATGCAATAAGACTCGATGTCCTTGTCCACGTCAGCCACCTGTAGATGACACAAAAGTATTTTAGTATTTATTTCATTTCCTAAGCCTAAGTTTTTACAATATTTAAATATGTTGTAGGTTTGGGGCTCATTGCTGTTTTTCTTCTTCTAATAAGACATATGTTTGTTAAACTGAGCAAATTTTTGTACCTTTGTATTAATGAGTTTTTTTTGTTTTGCATGAGTCGCTAGTCATTACCGACAAACAGTAAATATGTACTGGAGTCGCCAAAATGTTTGGAAATGCTTGTGTTTATTCGGGATTTCGGTGTTGACCCATACTTTTAAATTATAAATACCAATGGGTCCACAGCTCCCTATTCGAATTAAAACAGATGATCTGCGGTCCAAGTTGCCTTCGCCCATGGTACATATTGTATAGTGACCCGTAGCACTCAGGGATCACATACATATCCATTGGTGAAAACATTTTAGAAATTGGTGCAGTAGTTCCTGAGATTAGCCCGTTCAAGCAAAATACCTCTTCAGCTTTATAATGTTATTACTTAGTATAGACACAGAATAAAGAGAGACGATTTTCTTAGCATTCCATGGATTCACCGTGCGGGTGCCGGGTCCATCGTGTGGCAGAGAGAGAAAAACTCGAGTAGTTCCCGAGACTTGTGACTCGGGCGTAGGTTTAAGGGGCCCCTTTCTGACGTACATCAACACTCACCTTCACCACTCGTTTTTCTCTCCCTGCCCAGCCAAATCTGATATGAGCCTACTAGTGCAGCTTTAGATACACGTTCTAGTATAGAACTTACTGCACTTCTGGATAAGCCAAGGTCTTTCAGTAGGTTATAGAGAGATTTTGCTGGTATACCTCTCGCTCCCACTTCTACAGCGTATAAACTAACTACATAGCCGTTTTTGTTAATTCGTTTAGGAGGTCGTAATACTTATTTTGTTTCATCGCGTGGTCTTTAGGTATATTAGTTTCCCACGGTACGGTAAGTTCGACAAGGACTATGCGTTTCGTAGCTCTAGAAAAAAGGAAAATGTCCGGTCTGGATGACGAAACACCCACATCCTCTGGGATTTTGTAGTGCTTTTCATACGTGTCCATTAAAATAGTCCAATCAGGTGCTGTACCCAGGATTGAGTAAGGCTTGTTCCTGGGTTTGAAGTTGAGCCTTCTTTTACAAAGTTAATTTGTCTGTTGTTTGTCGTCAATCCCTTTTGGGCTCTAGCTACTGAAAGGCTCATGGCTTCACGTATGATTTCAAGTACTCTGTCATGACGCCGTGAGTAATGACCCCCATTAAGGAGCACCTTGCATCCCACCAATATGTGCCTTGCTGTACATATCGCCTCTCCACAAGTATAGCAACATTTTTCAGAGGCTTTTCCCCACCTTACCAAGTTACTCTGGTCAGGAGGGTCATTTGGAATGCATTTAGATAAAATTTTAATAAGGCAGGGGACCAGTCATAGATCAAGGTGCGCCATTTTAGAGCTAATGGGATACAGAACTCACCTATGGTTAACCACTCACTTTGCATTTCTAAATTCATAGCGTGCACTTTGTAACCGTCATTTTCGTCTTGTTGTAGAAAGGTTTTTACCATGTCTCGGTCTTCCCTTTTTTTCTCGCACCCAACCCAGCAGTATTTACTTGTGCACCTGCCATAAATTGTTTATGGAATTGAAGTCTAGATTCCAGGTCTGAAGCAGTTTTGTCTTTTGGGAGAGATGTAATTAATTTGTCTTGACTTTCCCAAAACATGCGTTTTGTAACTCTTAGGTGTTTGTAAAGTTCAGACGGTTTCTTTAGTTTCAGCCCAAAACTATTGTGATCCCTAAAAGAGTAGAGGGATCAGCCGGATGTGCCAATCCGAACCATGACTTCAATATCTTTATGACATTGGCATCTAGCTTTGCCAGGAGAGTTTTACCGATGTCATATACTAGGAAAGGCCAAGTGAGACGTGATGTGAGGTAGTTGTCATATATCCATGCTTTTTTGATATTGCTGATAGGCTGCTGGTCTACCTTATTGAGGTTGTTCATGAAATTTTCAACAACCACCTCTAATGATGGTGTACGTCCTTTGTGATCTATCTTTCTTGGTATAGATATAAAAAGTCGAAGTCGAAGAGATTAGTGGCACACATGTAGGGCACCATTTCAGGGAAAAGAGGGGTGACCCTAGAGAAGGTTGGTTTTTGACCCAATGGATCTCCCTGGCTATGCAGAGGTAAAGCACAGCAAGTATTTTGGGCACATTAGGGCAGAGGTTAGTGCGTGGTAGTCTCTTTGACCTAATATAAATTGTTTTTTTTAATAATCATCATTATCATCAGCCTTTGTTCGCCCATTGGGGAAGCAATCCCTCAGAGGAAAAAAAGGAGGATGTTTCTCCATTCCACTGTTGTATTATTTTTAAAGTTATTGTATATTTTTGTTTTTGTCTTAAATTTTTTTTTAATGGTAAACAGTGACATGACTATTATGGCATGTGCCTGATGGTAAGCAACATGCCTGCCACATAACAGCACAGTGACACGCAGCTATTGGAACACAAAGAGTAAGTGCAATAAAGAGTTTATCTATCTATTTATCAACCGACCGATGAATGTACCCGAGCGAGAAAGATACAGTCAGCTGCACATGTTCTGTTGTGTTTACTGTATTTAATTTATTTACGCAATTTGTATTTGTTATAATCAGAGAGTTTACATTTATTATGGTTGATCAATTATTATACAATCGTTTTTTTTATTTTAGTTTTATCACAAACCCGTTGTATCCTTTGATAATAAAAATAATTTGATTTCTATAGAATATACAATTTAATTTCTGACTTAGGTAGTTCTCATTTATTCATCCTACTAATACGATCTGATGCCAATAAAGGTTTTACTTGTGCCGTTCGTACTGAGCAGTCACATTTTTTTATTGACTTGTAATACTTTTAATATTTAAAGTTAGATCTTGTCTAACGTACCTTAGAGTTAGATCGTTACCTTAATCCAGAGGCCGTCGTCTTGTTTCTCGATGGCGTACTTGGTGAGCTGCAGGCCTCCGTCGTCCAGCGGCGGCTTCCACTCGATGGTGACCGACTCGCGGCTGATCTCACGCATCACCACCGGCCCCTCGGGCGCACTCGGCTTGTCTGTAACGACAGGTGACTTTTACACATCGAAACAAAACATTCATCAATATTTAAACGTGTTTATAAATATACGTATACTTGACTAGTACACTAGCAGCATTATTCCGAGAGCTACTAGCAGATTCAGGGTCAGGTATTTGAGGCAAACTGTAAACTTGTGAGACATAGCTCTCCTGTCATACCCTACACGGAACTGCAAACCTGGTCGGTAAGAGACGGGGCATAATGGATCCATACATTATTTTAAATTTATTTTTGTATTCAGTGAATATGTTTGAGGCAATATGCAATTTTTATGTTGTAGTTTAATGTTTAAAGAATACACATACCAATATGTTTGAGGGAATTTGAAATCTAATTTATAACAAAAAAAATTGGGTTTCTTAAAAGAGAGATTTACAATTTTATTATTTATAAAACATTTTGAAGGAACTATTTAACTGCCAGGTGATCTAAATTAAGGGATTCATTTTGCCCCGCCGCTCACCAGCCAGGTCGGCACCTCCGCGTAGGGAGATAATATAGACTAGGGAGCTATGTGACAAGTTTTCCGTTTGCTTCGAATACCTACCCGAATTATGCTACCAGCTCTCGGAATACATTGTCATTAGAAATCACGGAGCCAGGAGTATTTGGAGTGAAATGTTCCACAATTCAAAAAAATACACTACCTACTAGCTAGCAGCTAGATTGATTGTCGCCTGTGTTATTGCCACATACGTACAAACCAAGCGAATGTTCATTTTCACCCAAATCAGGTCAGAAGTTAGTGCGTGAAAGAGGAATCAACTATCGTCACAAGTGTGAAGTACTTGCGGCGCCTCACGGCTTATTATTACGTACTGATTCCACAATATGAAAAATAGAATTCTGAAATAATTGAAACACGCACGAGGGCTTCTTTCTTTCAAGACACGCGCCTGATGATAACCCACACGCTAGTCCTCGCCAGCACGTCCTCGTCCCACGCGTCTTTTTAAGATAAACCGTCCACTTCCTATAACACTGCACTAACGACTTCATTATATAATAAAGTATAAATAAAACTTTTGGCGTATTATATTGCAGAAAGCAAGTCTTTTCTGAGTATATTTGAGAAAACTTAGTAAATAGAAGTAAAACTTACCGTAAACTTTAAGTGAAAGTTCCACCGATTTACTAGCAGCTTTATTGGTAGCTTCAATCGTGTATTTATTGCTATGCGAACGTTTCAGTTTTGATATTCTGATAATGCTAGTATTTTTCTCAGTAACTATCTCAATTTCTTGAGTTTTCTCTATCTTAGCTCCATTCCTGTACCAGGTGATAACAGGTTCAGGTATGCCTTCAACCGTTGCGGTGACGGACCACTCATCTCCTACTCTGCGTTTCTGGTTAATTTCCTCTTCGGCGATCGTAATGGTAGGTTTTTGTTGTATTTCAAGGTTGCAATGCGTGTCTACTTCGCCGTGCTCATTGTTTGCAACACACTTATATGTGCCTTCAGCTGAAGTCGATGCTGATACAACGAGTGTGGCTAATCTGTTCACGTATGTCGTCTTAGCAGTCTTAAGCGTCTTTCCATCCTTGAACCAGGCTACTTTAGGTTGTGGTACACCACCGAATATACATGTAAGCTCAATGTCTTCTCCGGGTGCGCCTACAGTATCTCTTAGCGGCTTTTCTACTGTTGGTGCTTGAACCGCTGTCGCCTTTTCGATTTTAACAAATTCTGACACTTCTGAGGCTTCGCTCACACCGACTTCGTTTACAGCGAACACTCTGAATCTGTACGAAGATTTGGTTTTCAAGTTTTTTACGCTGTACTGTGTCTTTGTGATGTTTTCTATTGAAGTCCATCTATAAAACAAAAAAAAAACATTAAAAAAACAACGGTTAGTTAGCTTCACAATTAGGAAGCCTTCAGTAGACGAAAATTAGGTTCAATGTGTGATATCACAGAGATTGTAATCAATAGCTTTAATAATACAGATACCAAATATAACTCACTCGGTAGTGTTAATCTCTTGATATTCAAAGATGTAAGAGACTATAATGGAATTTCCGGTGTCACGAGGTTCATCCCAGCAGATGTTTGCGGAAGTATCGTCTGTTTCTAGCACCGAGGGCTTGCCTGGCGCTCCAGGAATATCTGAAACACGGGCGATTAAAAAAAATATCTAATCTGTCCATTATTAAGCTGTCTTTGACTATGATTTCAGTTATTCATATTAAATGTACCTAAAACAATGATCGTAATGTCGCTGGTGACTTCTCCACAGTTATTTTCCAATTTAAGTCTGTAGGTTCCAGCGTCAACATTTTCCACTTTCTTAATAGTAAGACTTGCAGACTTCGAATCGATGCTTGGTTTGGTGTGCTTGGATTTTTTGATGATTTTTGAATTGACCACCCATTCGTCATTAGGTTGAGGGTTAGCTTCGTAGTGGACGTGTATCGTAACGTCATTTCCTCTTTTCACTTTGTATTCGCTGTCAAAATCAATTATCCTCGGAGCGAACTCTATTACTATAAAAAAAAATGTCATTAGTACCTTATTGAACGATAAATATACAGAAATGAAAATACTAAAAATAGATCATACCTTCCACTTTTAGTTTGGTAGTGCACTTAGCATCCAAAAGACTGCACGAGTATTCAGTTTGATCCTCTTCTGTACAGTTGCGTACGATAAGAGTACGCTTTGTCCCATCAGTTATAAGTGTGAATTTCTCTGAGTCTTCGATCGGCATCTTCTTCTTAAACCAAGTTACTTCTTCCGTTTCATCAGGAATTTCCACTGTGAAGTATGCATCGGTGTACGCAGGTACAGTGACTACTTCAGGTAGTCTTAACGTAAATTCGACCGAAGGTTCATCGACATCCAATTTCGCTGCACACCTATCGTTTCCTACTTCGCACGAGTATTCACCCACGTCTTCCAAGGTGCACTCGTAGATCTTTAATTTCTGTTTTTTCCCGTCGATTGTGAGCTGGATGTGGTTCGAGAACTGAATTTCGGTACCGTCCTTGAACCACTGAACGAGTGCATCTCCTTTGGTAAGCTCAATCTCGAAAGTAGCCTTGCTGCCTTTACTGACGTGCTGGTCGCGCAGTCTCTTAATGATTTCTGGGGGTAGCTCGACAACTGTCACCTCGGCCGTGCATGAATCTTCACGTAAAACACATGCGTACTCGCCTTCGTCATGCACTGAAGTGTTTCTGATATAAAGCTTGCGAATGTGACCACGTTTCTCTATCTCGTACTTATTTTTCTTTGGCTTGATCTCTTCACCATCTTTGACCCATGATACGTCAGCCGTTTCTGAATTAACCTCAACTTCCAAAATTGCTACATCTTTCTCTTTCACTTCAAAGTCTTGGAGTTTACGAATAAACTCAGGTATAGTCTCCGTCACTTTCAATTTGGTGTATGTTTCTTGGTCTTTGACTATGCATTTGATGACCCCAATATCTGTCAATTTACTCTTTTTTATTCTTAATTTGTGCACTCTGCCTTCTTGTATAATTTCCCTATGATCCATACCACTCACTTCCTTATCCTTATGATACCATTTTGTTGAGACTGTGTGTGATGTTTGGCATTCCAATATGACGGTCTTACCTTCTTCAATTTCATAAGACTTCTTCAATTTTTTGACAAAAGTGACTTTATCAACGTCTATTGTTACTTTGGCACCGTGTGATGCTTTGCCTGCGCTGTTGGAAGCTACACATTTATAATCTCCAGAATCAATTTCTGAATCGACTTCTTTTATGATTAATTCAATATTTTCACCATCAAAGTTCTGTGTCACAGTCTCTGAAGGAGTAATTATTTGGTTGTTTCTGTACCATGTAATAGATGGGACAGGATTTCCAGTTACCTTAGCTTCTAATTTTACGGTTCCTTTTTCTTTGACAGTTATCTCTTGGAATCTGTGTATGAACAGTGGAGGTTCAGCATTTTCCTCTGTTGGTTCTAAAACAAATAATTCGTCAAGTCAGCTAGATTTATTTAAAAAAGCATCCGTTGTCAGCGAACCTACGTTAAATAATAATCCTATATAAGTTAATTTCTTAGCAACATAGAAATGAAAATTCCAAATGTAGAATAAAAAAAAAAATCATACACCTAAAATCAACATTAAGAAAACTGTTATTATTACCTTCAATCGTGATGACAGCGCTAGTTTGAGCAGTTCCTTCGGAGTTAACTGCCTTGAGCGTGTAAACTCCGTCGTGCGTACCTTTTTTCGGTTTTACGATAGTTACAGTGTGCGTGTCCCCATCTGTTTTCGTGGCAGGTGCTTTAACTGGCTTGTTGTCTTTAAACCAGGACACAGTTGGTGTAGGGTTTCCGACTACTTGTGCTGATAACACGACACTCTCACCTTCACGGATGGTCATACTCTTCAATGGTTCGATTACTTGCGGTTTCTCCTTCTGGCCCGTCTTGATCTTAAGGACTATAGGTAGACTTGCCTCTCCTTCCCTGTTTACAGCCAGTACTGTGTAAGTTCCTTCCTGGAACTTTTTCACATCCGATATTTTAAGCACACTGCAGTACATATGCATGTCAGATTCAGTGGCAATGGACACATTTTCATCAGGCATAATTTCCTCGCCCTTGAAGAACCAAACGATATCAGGCTCCGGAATGGCAACAAGTCGACATTCAAGGAATATCTGAGAACCTTCGTCCACGTATTGCGCTTTAGGTCGCTTTGAGAATGTGGGCGGTATGCCTTCTAAAATGTCCGCTAACGAGGATTCTCTTGACAAACTCTTTCGCGATAGTACAGTCATTTCAGAGCCGTGATCAGAAAGTGGTGCTTCTACGATGAGTTCTGTTGTACTGGAAGCAAACCCGGCCGCATTTTTCGCGACACAAGTAAATGTGCCAGCATCTTCTGGGAACACTTCTCGGATTACCAGCGTGGCAACGTTGTCGTCATCATAGTACATCTGGAAGTCCTGCGAGGGCTTGATGATGGCAGTTTGACGGAACCATGTGATTTGAGGACGCGGATAACCTTCCACTTGGCACTCGAACTGTACAGTTGAACCATCTGGCGTATGTTTCGGTCTCAGTTTTTCTACAAATATAGGGGCCACTGCTTGCTCTTCCGATGAAGGTTCTGAAATTTTTTTTGTGAATTAATGTAGTGTGCTAATGTATATATTTTTAAACTGAGAAACAAATACGAGATATATTTAAAAAAGATTAGTTATTGTGGTATTTACATACTATCCAACGAGAATAGTACAGTAGTAGTAGTACATTTTTTGAGGCTCGATGAACTTTCCATTAAGCTACGGTTACTAGGTTGTAAACTATCTCTCTCTTTTAACCAAATTTAACAAAAACTGCGACCTGCTATGTCGTGAAGCATAACAGACACACAATTTACTTTTATTTGTATATAATCGGCGTGTTTCATATACATATATCTTACTACTACTATTTATAGAATAGAGAAAATAGTTAATAATATGTAATACTACGTATCGAAATTCTGTAGAATCAAGTGACCTAAGTAAGTTTCTGGGTTCAGGAACGACAAAAAACCGTTGTGGCGATTTTAATCTACAAAACAAGTTGAAGAATAGATGTAATTAACTTAACCACCCTTTTTCAATAAAACGTTACATCTAAAACAATTGTTTGTTTCGATAATAATCCGAGCTATAAACTGTCTTAATATACGCACTTTCAAATACAGGCAGTTTATCTATCTTTTCGTTGAGTTTCTTTTGCAAATACAGTGTGTAATTTGCCTCATCCATTAGGTATTGTGCTGGAACCCATCCTTTCTCTTCAGTCAAGTGCTTGCGTACAAACCACCAGTCTTGGTTCGTTGTTTCTAAAACAAAAAGAAAAACAATCAATTATTAATCCAGTTAAACAAACATGTCCATGTCAATATAAACTAACATTTATTATATTTAAAATTATTCGTTAAGTTAAAAATTAAAATAATTAAGTCTTGTAATTTTCATTTAGATGATTATGGAACACTGTATATTCTAGTAAATTTAAACTACCAAACGGCTTAGATCTCTAGGAATAAACTGTGCCTAATAAGAACGATGTAGTAAATTAGAAAAATAAATTTAAAAAATAAAGAAAACTGAAAAATGTGTCTCGTTTCTAAAAATATGGAATGGTTAGACGTAAAAGACATCGAGTCTCTGAGTATGTTACTTGATGAAAAGTATGTCTGCTATGTAGACCGTTACCTAGGATGTAGAGTCGTTCTCCTTCGACCAAGTTGATGGCCTCATCAGTTTCAGCGACGTAGGAGTAGACGGCGAACACGGTATCTCCGCTGCGCACATCTGTTGGGCTCTCTGCAACAAAGTAAATACGCGGCACATTCAGTCGAATGTATCCAGTGTTTTCCACACACACCCACTATGTCACTACCAAACTAACAGCGGTTTTGCGCCTCCATGAAAAAGTCCGCCGTATGCGGCTGAAAATTAATTCACACTGGACCGACTATAATATTATGCGTGAGTTACACCCTGCAAAATACATACATTCGCGCACCTTAGAATAATTCGTGTCGGGAGCTTGACAAAATCGTTCATCATCTGACTGAACTGGATTTGAACCTGGATTTGTTACAACAGCATTCCGACGCCTGCGATAAAATTAATTATGTTTATTGTACACGTAGTTTTGTGCGGAGATTTTCAGCGATTTCACGACGAGGTGAGATCGCTGTGTGTGTGTAAGCAGCGTGCTCGCCGCGATTTATCCATAAATATGTCGCCGCGTGCTCACGGCGAGCACGCCGCAATTTCGCCGCCGCGATTATTTTTTAGCAGCAAACTACCCACTTTTCGCTACCGTTCTACAGTCTGCTGTTTGTGTTTATTCATTTATATCGAAAACATATAAATAACGAGTGACACGTTACCGTTACAATGGTGTCGGAAATTGATAAATAATTGTTTATAGAAGAAATACGTAAGATACCAGCTATATGGGACTTATCAAGTAAGGAGTATGAGGTCTTCTAAGTAAGACAGCTAGAATTATCTCGTCGTCGGAGTCAATTTTGTAAATAAAGAAAGCCTGTGACTGTGCCATCGGCGAGATCGTGGTGTGCGTGCTCACCGCGTGCACGCCGCGATCTCGCCTCGCCGTGAAATCGCTGAAAAAAACGCCGGACAAATCGCTAGTATGAACAGGCGCTTTGAATCATCATGGCACGGAATTTATAAATATAAATTGTTTGTGGCTTAAAAAATTATTTTCTCTAAAATTAAAAACTATGTGTACCTACAAAGTACCTACCTACATTACCTACAAGCAGATGTCGGAATGCTGTTGTAACAAACCCAGTCTCAAATCCAGTACGAGTTAAGAACTAGACCTAAAACTTCATATATCTTTAACCCTTAC
Organism: Ectropis grisescens; assembly: GCA_017562165.1. Lineage (NCBI taxonomy): Eukaryota > Metazoa > Arthropoda > Insecta > Lepidoptera > Geometridae > Ectropis > Ectropis grisescens. The sequence goes on from CM029767.1 coordinate 36,468,631, forward strand.
TAAAATAGGTACAACATTCAAATAGATTGTGATCTCAAATACATTAATCCTATGTTTGCTATAAATCTTATAAGTACACTAGCGACCCGTCCCGGCTTAGCACGCGTGCAAAGCTGATACTAATAATACGAATAAAAATGGTTCTTCATATTTTTAGTATCAGCATCTTGAATCACGCTATCTATTAAAAACCCCACACCAAAATCTGTTTGGTAGTTTTAAAGATCTAAGCATACATATGGATATAGGGGTAGAGAAAGCGACTTTGTTTTATACTACGTAATGATAGAAACACCCAGACACAGTACAAATATTTGTATTCGTCACACAAATATTTGCACTGGGTGGGAATCGAAGCCACGACCCTCGCCTACGCTGGCAGGACCCATTTCCATTAAATTGTCACTTAGTTTAGTCACGACATAGTTCACTCAGGTCTTTCAACTGTACTATATATATTTAACTACTTCATTTTGAACTCTTCCACACTAAATATTTTGCTATTGCTATTTCTTTCCCTAAGAAACTCAGTGATTTATGAATGTGATATGGTCCCACTTTAGTTTTGCCAATCAATTCACACAAAATAAATATTTTAATCTGATATTATACATTTCTATAAATGAAGACTGAATGAAAAGTCATGCTTGAATTTACTTACCTGGGAATTCTTGTTCTCGGGGCTATGCTCATCGACACATCAGCTTCTGTAAAAGGAAATAATTTCTGAACACAATGTTCTCAAATTAAGTAAGTGAAATCAGCGGCAACTCCAGCTAACGTTAGTAGCAGAACAAATAGCAATTTAATAGGTACCTACGAACCGTACGAAGGACGTACTTACATTTTGTTTTATTTTTTTAATCTCACCATTAGCGAATAGCGAGTTGAGCGATAAGAGTGAAGCGAGCTAGAAATTAGGAAGAAATTAGCGAAGGTAAAGTAAAGTTGTACTCAAGATTTTATGGATACAATAGAGTTTTTTTAGTTGTGATCGCCAAGCGATCACAACACACTCAGCTGTTTTGATAGCCTTTGTTGCTGGGGCTATCTAATGGAGAGGAAGTTTTCGCTGACGGTCAGCAATCAACTGTTAAAATACATAGGAGTCATTTACTTCTACTACATTTCAATAAATTTTATAATTCATTTTATGAGCAATGTTCGTCGGTTTTAGTGGGATAAGTGCTGTAAGACAATACAGTTAACCACCTTTAAAACCAACCACCAACATTAAAAGAACGGTGGGAATCGTGAAGATTCTCATGCTTTGGTCAGACTGGTTGGTAAAAATACTTCCAAATTTAATGACACTTATTAGTGAGTTGTGTAGTAAAAATTCACCTCTCTGATGTATCTGCTAACTATAGCAACACACGAAAATGTAATGTAATAATAGAGGCATAAAAATATTGGCATGTCACCCTAAAATTGTTGTAGTAATCATTGTAGTGTAATTAATCTGCTTTTAAATTGTACCGTTTTTTTTTTGCTTGTACATAATATTTTGGATTGGGTCTTAAACACTTCTTAACACTCACACTAGGTAATTAACGTTTCTAAGAATAACAAAAAATGATAGGAACTGATGTTACCTACTGGGTGTGTAATAATTACTTAAATTCATTTATATTTTTATTAAACAGCTAAGCAGATTTAGTCAAGCTTCTTCTGTAAGCCAAGCTTAACAAGTTTTAAGTAATACCTTGTATTTGCGAGGGTTTTCTTGGTTTACGTTTTGCTGAAATAGTAAGTTGCTCTTCCTGGTATGTGATAGCATCATCTTTTTTCAGTTTTGGCTTAAACTCAACGCTTAGCTCTTCAACTTCACTGACCTCATATGTAGGTTTCTTAGGTTTGCGTCTAATTATCATTTCAACATTTTCTTCCGACTCAGCTTCACTTACAATTATTTCTTCCGGTTCATTAGTGTCTTCTATTTCTTGAATTAGTTTAATTGATGTTTCATCGGCGGCTTCCGAAATTGTAGGTTTCTTCTTTGGTTTTAGTTTAATTTTACTGGTCAATGACAGATCTTCTGTAGAATATTGCTCATTTTGAGGTTTCACTTCGTAACTGACTTCATCTTGCTCGTTTACCTGATATTTAGGTTTTTTTATCTAATTTGAAACTCACGTCTTGTACGACTTCTGTAGGTTCTTCTTGAATTTTAGGTCTCGACATTGTAACACTTGAAGTTGTTTCCTCTTCAACTACGTTTTCTTTAAATTTATCTTTTTTAAAGGGTAAAATCACGTTTTTACTGTCGTCACTTTCTACTACATCATCATCTTCAATAATTTCTTCTATGTCAGGACCTTCTTCTTCTTCGTAAAACTTGATTGAAGTTTCATTAGCTTCTTCACTAAATGTTGGCTGTCTTTGAGGTTTTAATTTCACTTTGCTCGACATTGAAATTTCTTCTTCTGCATAAGAATCTAGATGTATATTAAATTCTTGTTCAACATCCTCTTTAGTTTTTGTTGTTTTGGGTCTAAATGTTACTGTTTCCGGTTCCGTAATTTCTGGAAGGGTGACTGATGATTTTCGTATTGGTTTTAATTTCTTCTTGATAGTGACTTCTTCTGTTATTTCTTCTGTTTTTTGACACTAGGCCGTCTCGGTTTGATAGTAAACTGCTCAGGTTCCTCTTCTTTAAAATCTTCTTTTTCAGGTTCTGCCTCAGGCAAATCGGCTTCTTTTTTCATTTCGACAATATCTTCGTAACCAAACAAAGGTTTCTCTAATTCTGTTTTTTCTATATCTGGAAGCTTAGGTTCTTTATATACTTTCTTCTTGATTTTAGCTGCTTCTTTGACGTTACGAGATAAAATCCCATTTTGTCGAACGCTTCCTAAAAAGCTAAATAATGGTTTAATTATTTCTGGTGGCCAGTCAGTTACACGCTTTACTCGACTTTTAAGTTGGAATTTGGGTAAAGTAGTTGTAGTAGTTACAGAATCTGGTTTTGGTTTTGAAACAGTTTTCTTTAATTTGAGTTTTGTAAATTGATTACCATCAACATTTTCTGCATGCTGAGCTTCACCTATGTCAAGTGTTTTTCTTTCTATTTCCATTGGTGATAATTTTAATTTTGTTTTGACTTTACGTGTTGATGTAGTGTCTAAAACTTCTTCCAGTTGGTCCGGTAATACAGGTTTTGTTTCACGTTCTTCAATAGAATCTTCGACCGGCTTTTTATCATCAACCTGTTTATTAGCTAGCTTTGACGGTGTGTGTTTTTCAGATGTCTTTGTTTTTTCAGATTTAACTTTTTTCGTCTTTTTAGGTAATTCTTCAATTTTATTAGTTTCACCATTTATTTCATAAAGCTCATTTGGCTCTTGTTTAGATTTCGGTGAATCTGGTGATTTAACAGTGTCATGTGATGGTGGGACTTGTGAAATTGTATCTTCATCATCTTTATCCGTCATTTCAGGCTTAGACTCTAAATTTTCATTTGACTCTACAATCTTTGGTGTAAATTCAAATTGCTCTGGTTCTTCTAATTCGACTCTTTCCAAATCTGGTATTTGCTTAGTTTTGACTGTTTTCTTCTTGAGTTTCATTGCTTCTTTAACGTTGCGCGAAAGTTCTCCATTTTGTCGTACGCTACCCATAAATGACATAGATGGCAGAACGATATTAGGTGGCCAATCATTTATATAAGTAATACGACTTTTTAGTTGGAATTTTGGCAAGGTAACAGAGACACTGTCTCGTTTTAGTGTTTGTGTTGGTTTCTTTAATTTTATTTTACTAAACACTGGACCTTCAGTCTCTTGAGCTTGTTGGCCTTTTAAATCGATAGTTTTTTCTTCCATTTTCATAACTGTCATTTTGTCTTTCGCATACTTTTTCTTGGGCGTTGGCTTGGAATCTTCATCTTCTTTTGGCTTTTCAGGCTTGTCCTTGACGACTGGAAGTACTTCGAAATCATCTGTAATGTTAAAATGTTAGTGTCACTTGATGAACCATTAAAAATATATTTAATATTACCAGTTAAAAACGTCATCGTGCATCACCGCTTCAATTCGTTGCTGCTCTCGTTGTTAATTGAGTATTGACTTTATTTTAAATAATCGTATTGTGTGTACACATCGCGAAAGTTTAAAAAAACATAAACTCAATATATCAAACATTAAAAGAGTGGCGTAAGATAAATTCGTGTACTTTGTATCTAATATTATAACGGAAAAACTATCATAACAATGTGACGACCTCAATCGTCGTGACACGAAAAGATTCAAGTGCCTCCTTCGAATGTTAATTTAGAAGGGTGCATAACCTTGCGTTTTTCTTACTGTCAGACTTACATTCTCTTTGATGGTGGTATTTTACAAAAATACATAAATATATGATTCGAGAATCGTTCTCATTCCTCACTTTGATTATTGATGGGCCTTATTCAACTAATAGTGGCCTGTCCCGGTTTCGCCCGTGGTACGTAACTACGCTAAAGCATTTATGAATCACGTACATGTCCAGTGGTAAAATATTTTTTTAAATCGGTCCAGTAGTTCCAGAGATTAGCGCAGCAAGCAAAAAGCCTCTTCAACTTTATAACTTTAGTATAGAAGTACATGTAGATTAAACTCTCCACTATTGCTTCAGGTCTCTTCTTGATTACGTGATTGTTTTTGAAGGAAAATGTTAATTTGAATAAAGTTTAATTTGAAGTGGTGTGTTTCAGAACGAACTTGAAAATATTTGTCCTGAAACAGGCAACAGCCAACTGCACATAATTAAGACTGTGTTCTGGTTCCACTTGTCTTGCCCCTAACCCTACAAGATATGTGTGAGTGATTGAGTGACGTAATATCGTTCAAGTATTCGTATGAGGTGTGTATACAGTGTATATCAAGTGTAATGTGTTGTGTATCGCCTACTCGCTCAGTTGTGATTTGTGTAGTTTCAACCGTAGGACCTACCTTTTTCTTTCTGGTTCTGTTGGTAACCTTAATTTGTTTGGGCTTACCGTCTGGTGTTTTGGTTTCTTCGATTGTAGTTTCTTCAGGCAGCTCAACGATTTCAACAGATTTTGACTCGTCCGTCTCTTCAGGAAGATTTTCTTTTGAGGTTTTAACAGTGGAGATCGGTTCGTCATCGTCTCTTTGGACTGTTGGTTTTTCGGTTACTTTTTCTTTTCGGCCTCGTTTCTCTTTAATCACTCGCTTAGTTGTTTTGACCGTTTTGACGTCGCCGGCTTCCGTGCGAACTTGTGAGACCGTCACTTGTTCTGGTTCTTCTTCTACAACCCTAGCCCTATCTGGTTTGTGTAAATGTTCGAGTGGTGTTGTAGTGTCATCTGTGTACTCGTGTGTAGTGTGAATGTGTGTAATAGGTTCTGCATCGTCCACTTGCTCAATTGTGATTTGTGTAGTTTCTATCTCAGGACCTACCTTTTTCTTAATAGTTCGCTTGGTAACCTTCTTTTGTTTGGGCTTACCGTCTGGTGTTTTGATTTCTTCGATTGAAGTTTCTTCAGGCAACTCAACAATTTTAACAGTCGTTGACTCGTCCGCCTCTTCAGGAAGATTTTCTTCTGAGATTTGAACAGAAGTGATCGGTTCGTCATCGTCTCTTTCGATTGTTGTTATTTCGGTGACTTTTTCTTTTGGGCCTCGTTTATCTTTAATCACTCGCTTAGTTGTTTTGACCGTTTTGACGTCGCCGGCTTCCGTGCGAACTTGTGAGACCGTCACTTGTTCTGGTTCTTCTTCTACAACCCTAGCCCTATCTGGTTTGTGTAAATGTTCGAGTGGTGTTGTAGTGTCATCTGTGTACTCGTGTGTAGTGTGAATGTGTGTAATAGGTTCTGCATCGTCCACTTGCTCAGTTGTGATTTGTGTAGTTTCTATCTCAGGACCTACCTTTTCTTAATAGTTCGCTTGGTAACCTTCTTTTGTTTGGGCTTACCGTCTGGTGTTTTGATTTCTTCGATTGAAGTTTCTTCAGGCAGCTCAACAATTTTAACAGTCGTTGACTCGTCCGCCTCTTCAGGAAGATTTTCTTCTGAGATTTGAACAGTAGTGATTGGTTCGTCATCGTCTCTTTCGATTGTTGTTATTTCGGTGACTTTTTCTTTTGGGCCTCGTTTATCTTTAATCACTCGCTTAGTTGTTTTGACCGTTTTGACGTCGCCGGCTTCCGTGCGAACTTGTGAGACCGTCACTTGTTCTGGTTCTTCTTCTACAACCCTAGCCCTATCTGGTTTGTGTAAATGTTCGAGTGGTGTTGTAGTGTCATCTGTGTACTCGTGTGTAGTGTGAATGTGTGTAATAGGTTCTGCATCGTCCACTTGCTCAGTTGTGATTTGTGTAGTTTCTATCTCAGGACCTACCTTTTTCTTAATAGTTCGCTTGGTAACCTTCTTTTGTTTGGGCTTACCGTCTGGTGTTTTGATTTCTTCGATTGAAGTTTCTTCAGGCAACTCAACAATTTTAACAGTCGTTGACTCGTCCGCCTCTTCAGGAAGATTTTCTTCTGAGATTTGAACAGAAGTGATCGGTTCGTCATCGTCTCTTTGGACTGTTGTTATTTCGGTGACTTTTTCTTTTCGGCCTCGTTTCTCTTTAATCACTCGCTTAGTTGTTTTGACCGTTTTGACGTCGCCGGCTTCCGTGCGAACTTGTGAGACCGTCACTTGTTCTGGTTCTTCTTCTACAACCCTAGCCCTATCTGGTTTGTGTAAATGTTCGAGTGGTGTTGTAGTGTCATCTGTGTACTCGTGTGTAGTGTGAATATGTGTAATAGGTTCTGCATCGTCCACTTGCTCAGTGGTGATTTGTGTAGTTTCTATCTCAGGACCTACCTTTTTCTTTATGGTTCGCTTGGTAACCTTCTTTTGTTTGGGCTTACCGTCTGGTGTTTTGGTTTCTTCGATCGTAGTTTCTTCAGGCAGCTCAACGGTTTCAACAAACTTTGACTCGTCCGTCTCTTCAGGAATATTTTCTTCTGAGATTTGAACAGAAGTGATGGGTTCGTCATCGTCTCTTTGGACTGTTGTTATTTCGGTGACTTTTTCTTTTGGGCCTCGTTTATCTTTAATCACTCGCTTAGTTGTTTTGACCGTTTTGACGTCGCCGGCTTCCGTGCGAACTTGTGAGACCGTCACTTGTTCTGGTTCTTCTTCTACAACCCTAGCCCTATCTGGTTTGTGTAAATGTTCGAGTGGTGTTGTAGTGTCATCTGTGTACTCGTGTGTAGTGTGAATATGTGTAATAGGTTCTGCATCGTCCACTTGCTCAGTGGTGATTTGTGTAGTTTCTATCTCAGGACCTACCTTTTTCTTTATGGTTCGCTTGGTAACCTTCTTTTGTTTGGGCTTACCGTCTGGTGTTTTGATTTCTTCGATTGAAGTTTCTTCAGGCAGCTCAACAATTTTAACAGTCGTTGACTCGTCCGCCTCTTCAGGAAGATTTTCTTCTGAGATTTGAACAGTAGTGATCGGTTCGTCATCGTCTCTTTCGATTATTGTTATTTCGGTGACTTTTTCTTTTGGGCCTCGTTTATCTTTAATCACTCGCTTAGTTGTTTTGACCGTTTTGACGTCGCCGGCTTCCGTGCGAACTTGTGAGACCGTCACTTGTTCTGGTTCTTCTTCTACAACCCTAGCCCTATCTGGTTTGTGTAAATGTTCGAGTGGTGTTGTAGTGTCATCTGTGTACTCGTGTGTAGTGTGAATATGTGTAATAGGTTCTGCATCGTCCACTTGCTCAGTGGTGATTTGTGTAGTTTCTATCTCAGGACCTACCTTTTCTTTATGGTTCGCTTGGTAACCTTCTTTTGTTTGGGCTTACCGTCTGGTGTTTTGATTTCTTCGATTGAAGTTTCTTCAGGCAGCTCAACAATTTTAACAGTCGTTGACTCGTCCGCCTCTTCAGGAAGATTTTCTTCTGAGATTTGAACAGTAGTGATTGGTTCGTCATCGTCTCTTTCGATTGTTGTTATTTCGGTGACTTTTTCTTTTGGGCCTCGTTTATCTTTAATCACTCGCTTAGTCGTTTTGACCGTTTTGACGTCGCCGGCTTCCGTGCGAACTTGTGAGACCGTCACTTGTTCTGGTTCTTCTTCTACAACCCTAGCCCTATCTGGTTTGTGTAAATGTTCGAGTGGTGTTGTAGTGTCATCTGTGTACTCGTGTGTAGTGTGAATGTGTGTAATAGGTTCTGCATCGTCCACTTGCTCAGTTGTGATTTGTGTAGTTTCTATCTCAGGACCTACCTTTTTCTTTATGGTTCGCTTGGTAACCTTCTTTTGTTTGGGCTTACCGTCTGGTGTTTTGGTTTCTTCGATCGTAGTTTGTTCAGGCAGCTCAACGGTTTCAACAAACTTTGACTCGTCCGTCTCTTCAGGAATATTTTCTTCTGAGATTTGAACAGAAGTGATGGGTTCGTCATCGTCTCTTTGGACTGTTGTTATTTCGGTGACTTTTTCTTTTGGGCCTCGTTTATCTTTAATCACTCGCTTAGTTGTTTTGACCGTTTTGACGTCGCCGGCTTCCGTGCGAACTTGTGAGACCGTCACTTGTTCTGGTTCTTCTTCTACAACCCTAGCCCTATCTGGTTTGTGTAAATGTTCGAGTGGTGTTGTAGTGTCATCTGTGTACTCGTGTGTAGTGTGAATATGTGTAATAGGTTCTGCATCGTCCACTTGCTCAGTGGTGATTTGTGTAGTTTCTATCTCAGGACCTACCTTTTTCTTTATGGTTCGCTTGGTAACCTTCTTTTGTTTGGGCTTACCGTCTGGTGTTTTGATTTCTTCGATTGAAGTTTCTTCAGGCAGCTCAACAATTTTAACAGTCGTTGACTCGTCCGCCTCTTCAGGAAGATTTTCTTCTGAGATTTGAACAGTAGTGATCGGTTCGTCATCGTCTCTTTCGATTGTTGTTATTTCGGTGACTTTTTCTTTTGGGCCTCGTTTATCTTTAATCACTCGCTTAGTTGTTTTGACCGTTTTGACGTCGCCGGCTTCCGTGCGAACTTGTGAGACCGTCACTTGTTCTGGTTCTTCTTCTACAACCCTAGCCCTATCTGGTTTGTGTAAATGTTCGAGTGGTGTTGTAGTGTCATCTGTGTACTCGTGTGTAGTGTGAATATGTGTAATAGGTTCTGCATCGTCCACTTGCTCAGTGGTGATTTGTGTAGTTTCTATCTCAGGACCTACCTTTTCTTTATGGTTCGCTTGGTAACCTTCTTTTGTTTGGGCTTACCGTCTGGTGTTTTGGTTTCTTCGATCGTAGTTTCTTCAGGCAGCTCAACGGTTTCAACAAACTTTGACTCGTCCGTCTCTTCAGGAATATTTTCTTCTGAGATTTGAACAGAAGTGATGGGTTCGTCATCGTCTCTTTGGACTGTTGTTATTTCGGTGACTTTTCTTTTGGGCCTCGTTTATCTTTAATCACTCGCTTAGTTGTTTTGACCGTTTTGACGTCGCCGGCTTCCGTGCGAACTTGTGAGACCGTCACTTGTTCTGGTTCTTCTTCTACAACCCTAGCCCTATCTGGTTTGTGTAAATGTTCGAGTGGTGTTGTAGTGTCATCTGTGTACTCGTGTGTAGTGTGAATATGTGTAATAGGTTCTGCATCGTCCACTTGCTCAGTGGTGATTTGTGTAGTTTCTATCTCAGGACCTACCTTTTTCTTTATGGTTCGCTTGGTAACCTTCTTTTGTTTGGGCTTACCGTCTGGTGTTTTGATTTCTTCGATTGAAGTTTCTTCAGGCAGCTCAACAATTTTAACAGTCGTTGACTCGTCCGCCTCTTCAGGAAGATTTTCTTCTGAGATTTGAACAGTAGTGATCGGTTCGTCATCGTCTCTTTCGATTATTGTTATTTCGGTGACTTTTTCTTTTGGGCCTCGTTTATCTTTAATCACTCGCTTAGTTGTTTTGACCGTTTTGACGTCGCCGGCTTCCGTGCGAACTTGTGAGACCGTCACTTGTTCTGGTTCTTCTTCTACAACCCTAGCCCTATCTGGTTTGTGTAAATGTTCGAGTGGTGTTGTAGTGTCATCTGTGTACTCGTGTGTAGTGTGAATATGTGTAATAGGTTCTGCATCGTCCACTTGCTCAGTGGTGATTTGTGTAGTTTCTATCTCAGGACCTACCTTTTTCTTTATGGTTCGCTTGGTAACCTTCTTTTGTTTGGGCTTACCGTCTGGTGTTTTGATTTCTTCGATTGAAGTTTCTTCAGGCAGCTCAACAATTTTAACAGTCGTTGACTCGTCCGCCTCTTCAGGAAGATTTTCTTCTGAGATTTGAACAGTAGTGATTGGTTCGTCATCGTCTCTTTCGATTGTTGTTATTTCGGTGACTTTTCTCTTTGGGCCTCGTTTATCTTTAATCACTCGCTTAGTTGTTTTGACCGTTTTGACGTCGCCGGCTTCCGTGCGAACTTGTGAGACCGTCACTTGTTCTGGTTCTTCTTCTACAACCCTAGCCCTATCTGCCTTGTGTAAATATTCAAGTGGTGTAGTAGTGTCATCTGTGTACTCGTGTGTAGTGTGAATATGTGTAATAGGTTCTGCATCGTCCACTTGCTCAGTGGTGATTTGTGTAGTTTCTATCTCAGGACCTACCTTTTTCTTTATGGTTCGCTTGGTAACCTTCTTTTGTTTGGGCTTACCGTCTGGTGTTTTGATTTCTTCGATTGAAGTTTCTTCAGGCAGCTCAACAATTTTAACAGTCGTTGACTCGTCCGCCTCTTCAGGAAGATTTTCTTCTGAGATTTGAACAGTAGTGATTGGTTCGTCATCGTCTCTTTCGATTGTTGTTATTTCGGTGACTTTTTCTTTTGGGCCTCGTTTATCTTTAATCACTCGCTTAGTTGTTTTGACCGTTTTGACGTCGCCGGCTTCCGTGCGAACTTGTGAGACCGTCACTTGTTCTGGTTCTTCTTCTACAACCCTAGCCCTATCTGCCTTGTGTAAATATTCAAGTGGTGTAGTAGTGTCATCTGTGTACTCGTGTGTAGTGTGAATATGTGTAATAGGTTCTGCATCGTCCACTTGCTCAGTGGTGATTTGTGTAGTTTCTATCTCAGGACCTACCTTTTTCTTAATGGTTCGCTTGGTAACCTTCTTTTGTTTGGGCTTACCGTCTGGTGTTTTGGTTTCTTCGATCGTAGTTTCTTCAGGCAGCTCAACGGTTTCAACAAACTTTGACTCGTCCGTCACTTCAGGAATATTTTCTTTTGAGATTTTAACAGTGGTGTTCGGTTCGTCATCATCTCTTTGGACTGTTGTTATTTCGGTGACTTTTTCTTTTGGGCCTCGTTTATCTTTAATCACTCGCTTAGTTGTTTTGACCGTTTTGACGTCGCCGGCTTCCGTGCGAACTTGTGAGACCGTCACTTGTTCTGGTTCTTCTTCTACAACCCTAGCCCTATCTGGTTTGTGTTCATGTTCGAGTGGTGTAGTAGTGTCATCTGTGTACTCGTGTGTAGTGTGAATATGTGTAATAGGTTCTGCATCATCTACTTGCTCAGTGGTGATTTGTGTAGTTTCTATCTCAGGACCTACTTTTTTCTTAATGGTTCGCTTGGTAACCTTCTTTTGTTTGGGCTTACCGTCTGGTGTTTTGATTTCTTCAATTGAAGTTTCTTCAGGCAGCTCTACAATTTTAACAGTCGTTGACTCGTCCGCCTCTTCAGGAAGATTTTCTTCTGAGATTTGAGTAGTAGTGATCGGTTCGTCATCGTCTCTTTCGATTGTTGTTATTTCGGTGACTTTTTCTTTTGGGCCTCGTTTATCTTTAATCACTCGCTTAGTTGTTTTGACCGTTTTGACGTCGCCGGCTTCCGTGCGAACTTGTGAGACCGTCACTTGTTCTGGTTCTTCTTCTACAACCCTAGCCCTATCTGGTTTGTGTAAATGTTCGAGTGGTGTTGTAGTGTCATCTGTGTACTCGTGTGTAGTGTGAATATGTGTAATAGGTTCTGCATCGTCCACTTGCTCAGTGGTGATTTGTGTAGTTTCTATCTCAGGACCTACCTTTTTCTTAATGGTTCGCTTGGTAACCTTCTTTTGTTTGGGCTTACCGTCTGGTGTTTTGATTTCTTCGATCGTAGTTTCTTCAGGCAGCTCAACGGTTTCAACAAACTTTGACTCGTCCGTCTCTTCAGGAAGATTTTCTTCTGAGATTTGAACAGTAGTGATCGGTTCGTCATCGTCTCTTTGGATTGTTGTTATTTCGGTGACATTTTCTTTTGGGCCTCGTTTATCTTTAATCACTCGCTTAGTTGTTTTGACCGTTTTGACGTCGCCGGCTTCCGTGCGAACTTGTGAGACCGTCACTTGTTCTGGTTCTTCTTCTACAACCCTAGCCCTATCTGCCTTGTGTAAATATTCAAGTGGTGTAGTAGTGTCATCTGTGTACTCGTGTGTAGTGTGAATATGTGTAATAGGTTCTGCATCGTCCACTTGCTCAGTTGTGATTTGTGTAGTTTCTATCTCAGGACCTACCTTTTTCTTAATGGTTCGCTTGGTAACCTTCTTTTGTTTGGGCTTACCGTCTGGTGTTTTGGTTTCTTCGATTGTAGTTTCTTCAGGCAGCTCAACTATTTCAACAGACTTTGACTCGTCCATCTCTTCAGGAAGATTTTCTTCTGAGATTTGAACAGCAGTAATCGGTTTGTCATCGTCTCTTTGGACTGTTGTTATTTCGGTGACTTTTTCTTTTGGGCCTCGTTTCTCTTTAATCACTCGTTTAGTGGTTTTGACCGTTTTAACGTCGCCGGCTTCCGTGCGCACTTGTGAGACTGTCACTTGTTCTGGTTCTTCTTCTACAACCCTAGCCCTATCTGGTTTGTGTAAATGTTCAAGTGGTGTAGTAGTGTCATCTGTGTACTCGTGTGTAGTGTGAATATGTGTAATAGGTTCTGCATCGTCTACTTGCTCAGTTGTGATGTGTGTAGTTTCGATTTTAGGACCTACTTTTTTCTTTATGGTTCGCTTGGTAACCTGTTTTTGTTTAAGCTTACCGTCTGGTGTTTTGGTTTCTTCGATTATAGTTTTTTCAGGCAGCTCAACGGTTTCAACAGACTCTGACTCGTCCGTCTCTTCAGGAAGGTTTTCTTTTGAGATTTTAACAGTGGTGATCGGTTCGTCATCGTCTCTTTGGACTGTTGTTATTACTTCTTCAATAACCTGAGCTGTATCTGGTTTGAGTAACTGTTCGAGTAGTGTAGTGGTGTCATCTGTGTATTCGTCTGTTTTGTGAACGTGTACGAGGGGTGTTTTGTCGTCTTCTCGTTCAGAAGTGATCGCAGTGGTTTCGATCTTAGGACCTACCTTTTTCTCAATAGTTCTCCTCGTGACCTTCTTTTGTTTGGGCTTACCGTCGGGTGATATTGTTTCTTCGACTGTGGTCTCTTCTGGCAGCTCGATGACTTTCACCGGCACCATTTCTTCTCGAGTTTTCTCTTCTGAGACTGTGACTGTTGTTATCGGTGCATCGTCGTCTTGTTGAACAGTGGTGATTTCGGTGACCTTCTCTTTAGGGCCGCGTTTTGTTTTGATTACGCGTTTTGTTGTTTTAACTGTTTTTGTATCTCCAGATTCGGTACGTACTTGAGTGACCTGGACTTGTTCTGGTGCCTCTTCAATAACCTGAGCTGTATCTGGTTTGTGTAACTGTTCGAGTAGTGTGGTGGTATCATCTGTGTATTCGTCAGTTTTGTGTACGTGTACGATTGGTGTTTTGTCGTCTTCTTGTTCAGTAGTGATCTCAGTGGTTTCGATCTTAGGACCTACCTTTTTCTTAATAATTCTCGTCGTGACCTTCTTTTGTTTGGGCTTACCGTCTGGTGATTTTGTTTCCTCGACCGTTGTCTCTTCTGGGAGCTCGATGACTTCCACCGGCTCGATTGCTTCTGGAGTTTTCTCTTCTGAGACTGTGACAGTTGTTATGGGTGCTTCGTCGTCTTGTTGAACAGTGGTGATTTCGGTGACTTTCTCTTTGGGGCCGCGTTTCGTTTTGATTACACGTTTTGTTGTTTTGACTGTTTTTGTGTCTCCAGATTCGGTAAGTACTTGAGTAACTTTGACCTGTTCTGGTGCCTCTTCAATAACCTGAGCTGTATCTGGTTTGTGTAACTGTTCGAGTAGTGTGGTGGTATCATCTGTGTATTCGTCAGTTTTGTGTACGTGTACGATTGGTGTTTTGTCGTCTTCTTGTTCAGTAGTGATCTCAGTGGTTTCGATCTTAGGACCTACCTTTTTCTTAATAATTCTCGTCGTGACCTTCTTTTGTTTGGGCTTACCGTCTGGTGATTTTGTTTCCTCGACCGTAGACTCTTCTGGCAGCTCGATGATTTCCATCGGCTCTATTTCTTCTGGAGTTTTCTCTTCTGAGACTGTGACAGTTGTTATCGGTACCTCGTCGTCTTGTTGAACAGTGGTGATTTCGGTGACTTTTTCTTTTGAGCCTCGTTTCTCTTTAATAACTCGCTTAGTTGTTTTGATCGTTTTGACGTCGCCGTCTTCCGTGCGAATTTGTGAGACCGTCACTTGTTCTGGTGCCTCTTCAATAACCTGAGCTGTAGCTGGTTTGTGTAACTGTTCGAGTAGTGTGGTGGTGTCATCTGTGTATTCGTCAGTTTTGTGTACGTGTACGATTGGTGTTTTGTCGTCTTCTTGTTCAGTAGTGATCTCAGTGGTTTCGATCTTAGGACCTACCTTTTTCTTAATAATTCTCCTCGTGACCTTCTTTTGTTTGGGCTTACCGTCTGTCGTTTGAATTTCTTCGACCGTTGTCTCTTCTGGCAGCTCAATGATTTCCACCGGTTTTATATCTTCTGTCCCCTCTGGAGCCTTTTCTTCTGAGACTGTGACAGTTGTTATCGGTGCTTCGTCGTCTTGTTGAACAGTGGTAATTTCGGTGACTTTCTCTTTAGGACCCCGTTTTGTTTTGAGTACGCGTTTTGTTGTTTTGACTGTTTTTGTGTCTCCAGTTTCGGTACCGACTTGAGTGACCTGGACTTGTTCTGGTGCCTCCTCAATAACCTGAGCTGTATCTGGTTTGTGTAACTGTTCGAGTAGTGTGGTGGTGTCATCTGTGTATTCGTCAGTTTTGTGTACGTGTACGATTGGTGTTTTGTCGTCTTCTTGTTCAGTAGTGATCTCAGTGGTTTCGATCTTAGGACCTACCTTTTTCTTAATAATTCTCCTCGTGACCTTCTTTTGTTTGGGCTTACCGTCTGGTGATTTTGTTTCCTCGACCGTAGACTCTTCTGGCAGCTCGATGATTTCCACCGGCTCTATTTCTTCTGGAATTTTCTCTTCTGAGACTGTGACAGTTGTTATCGGTGTTTCGTCGTTTTGTTGAATAGTGGTGATTTCGGTGACTTTCTCTTTTGGACCTCGTTTCGTTTTGATTACGCGTTTTGTTGTTTTGACTGTTTTTGTGTCTCCTGTTTCGGTACGTACTTGAGTGACCTGGACTTGTTCTGGTGCCTCTTCAATAACCTGAGCTGTATCTGGTTTGTGTAACTGTTCGAGTAGTGTGGTGGTGTCATCTGTGTATTCGTCAGTTTTGTGTACGTGTACGATTGGTGTTTTGTCGTCTTCTTGTTCAGTAGTGATCTCAGTGGTTTCGATCTTAGGACCTACCTTTTTCTTAATAATTCTCCTCGTGACCTTCTTTTGTTTGGGCTTACCGTCTGGTGATTTTGTTTCCTCGACCGTAGACTCTTCTGGCAGCTCGATGATTTCCACCGGCTCTATTTCTTCTGGAATTTTCTCTTCTGAGACTGTGACAGTTGTTATCGGTGTTTCGTCGTTTTGTTGAATAGTGGTGATTTCGGTGACTTTCTCTTTTGGACCGCGTTTCGTTTTGATTACGCGTTTTGTTGTTTTGACTGTTTTTTGTGTCTCCTGTTTCGGTACGTACTTGAGTGACCTGGACTTGTTCTGGTGCCTCCTCAATAACCCGAGCTGTATCTGGTTTGTGTAACTGTTCGAGTAGTGTGGTGGTGTCATCTGTGTATTCGTTAGTTTTGTGTACGTGTACGATTGGTGTTTTGTCGTCTTCTTGTTCAGTAGTGATTTCAGTGGTTTCGATCTTAGGACCTACCTTTTTCTTAATAATTCTCCTCGTGACCTTCTTTTGTTTGGGCTTACCGTCTGTCGTTTGAATTTCTTCGACCGTGGTCTCTTCTGGCAACTCAATGATTTCCACCGGTTTTATATCTTCTGTCTCCTCTGGAGCCTTTTCTTCTGAGACTGTGACAGTTGTTATCGGTGCTTCGTCGTCTTGTTGAACAGTGGTAATTTCGGTGACTTTCTCTTTAGGACCCCGTTTTGTTTTGATTACGCGTTTTGTTCTTTTGATTGTTTTTGTGTCTCCGGTGTCGGTACGTACTTGAGTGACCTGGACTTGTTCTGGTGCCTCCTCAATAACCTGAGCTGTATCTGGTTTGTGTAACTGTTCGAGTAGTGTGGTGGTGTCATCTGTGTATTCGTCAGTTTTGTGTACGTGTACGATTGGTGTTTTGTCGTCTTCTTGTTCAGTAGTGATCTCAGTGGTTTCGATCTTAGGACCTACCTTTTCTTTAATAATTCTCCTCGTGACCTTCTTTTGTTTGGGCTTACCGTCTGGTGATTTTGTTTCCTCGACCGTAGACTCTTCTGGCAGCTCGATGATTTCCACCGGCTCTATTTCTTCTGGAATTTTCTTCTGAGACTGTGACAGTTGTTATCGGTGTTTCGTCGTTTTGTTGAATAGTGGTGATTTCGGTGACTTTCTCTTTTGGACCGCGTTTCGTTTTGATTACGCGTTTTGTTGTTTTGACTGTTTTTGTGTCTCCTGTTTCGGTACGTACTTGAGTGACCTGGACTTGTTCTGGTGCCTCTTCAATAACCTGAGCTGTATCTGGTTTGTGTAACTGTTCGAGTAGTGTGGTGGTGTCATCTGTGTATTCGTCAGTTTTGTGTACGTGTACGATTGGTGTTTTGTCGTCTTCTTGTTCAGTAGTGATCTCAGTGGTTTCGATCTTAGGACCTACCTTTTTCTTAATAATTCTCCTCGTGACCTTCTTTTGTTTGGGCTTACCGTCTGTCGTTTGAATTTCCTCGACCGTAGACTCTTCTGGCAGCTCGATGATTTCCACCGGCTCTATTTCTTCTGGAATTTTCTCTTCTGAGACTGTGACAGTTGTTATCGGTGTTTCGTCGTTTTGTTGAATAGTGGTAATTTCGGTGACTTTCTCTTTAGGACCCCGTTTTGTTTTGATTACGCGTTTTGTTGTTTTGACTGTTTTTGTGTCTCCGGTGTCGGTACGTACTTGAGTGACCTGGACTTGTTCTGGTGCCTCTTCAATAACCTGAGCTGTATCTGGTTTGTGTAACTGTTCGAGTAGTGTGGTGGTGTCATCTGTGTATTCGTCAGTTTTGTGTACGTGTACGATTGGTGTTTTGTCGTCTTCTTGTTCAGTAGTGATCTCAGTGGTTTCGATCTTAGGACCTACCTTTTTCTTAATAATTCTCCTCGTGACCTTCTTTTGTTTGGGCTTACCGTCTGGTGATTTTGTTTCCTCGACCGTAGACTCTTCTGGCAGCTCGATGATTTCCACCGGCTCTATTTCTTCTGAAATTTTCTCTTCTGAGACTGTGACAGTTGTTATCGGTGTTTCGTCGTTTTGTTGAATAGTGGTGATTTCGGTGACTTTCTCTTTTGGACCGCGTTTCGTTTTGATTACGCGTTTTGTTGTTTTGACTGTTTTTGTGTCTCCTGTTTCGGTACGTACTTGAGTGACCTGGACTTGTTCTGGTGCCTCCTCAATAACCTGAGCTGTATCTGGTTTGTGTAACTGTTCGAGTAGTGTGGTGGTGTCATCTGTGTATTCGTTAGTTTTGTGTACGTGTACGATTGGTGTTTTGTCGTCTTCTTGTTCAGTAGTGATTTCAGTGGTTTCGATCTTAGGACCTACCTTTTTCTTAATAATTCTCCTCGTGACCTTCTTTTGTTTGGGCTTACCGTCTGGTGATTTTGTTTCCTCGACCGTTGTCTCTTCTGGGAGCTCGATGACTTCCACCGGCTCGATTGTCTCTGGAGCCTTTTCTTCTGAGACTGTGACAGTTGTTATGGGTGCTTCGTCGTCTTGTTGAACAGTGGTGATTTCGGTGACTTTCTCTTTGGGGCCGCGTTTCGTTTTGATTACACGTTTTGTTGTTTTGACTGTTTTTGTGTCTCCAGATTCGGTAAGTACTTGAGTAACTTTGACCTGTTCTGGTGTCTCTTCAATAACCTGAGCTGTATCTGGTTTGTGTAACTGTTCTAATGGCGTTGTGGTGTTGTCTGTGTATTCGTCAGTTTTGTGCACGTGTACAATTGGAGCCTTATCATCTTCTTGTTCAGTTGTGATTTCAGTAGTTTCAATCTTAGGGCCTACCCTTTTCTTAATAGTTCTCCTCGTAACCTTCTTTTGCTTGGGCTTACCGTTAGTCGTTTGAATTTCTTCGACCGTTGTCTCTTCTGGCAGCTCAATGATTTCCACCGGTTTTGTATCCTCTGTTTCCTCTGCAGCCTTTTCTTCTGAGACTGTGACTGTTGTTATCGGTGCTTCGTCGTCTTGTTGAACAGTGGTAATTTCGGTGACTTTCTCTTTAGGACCCCGTTTTGTTTTGATTACGCGTTTTGTTGTTTTGACTGTTTTTGTGTCTCCAGTTTCGGTACGTACTTGAGTGACCTGGACTTGTTCTGGTGCCTCTTCAATAACCTGAGCTGTATCTGGTTTGTGTAACTGTTCGAGTAGTGTGGTGGTGTCATCTGTGTATTCGTCAGTTTTGTGTACGTGTACGATTGGTGTTTTGTCGTCTTCTTGTTCAGTAGTGATCTCAGTGGTTTCGATCTTAGGACCTACCTTTTTCTTAATAATTCTCCTCGTGACCTTCTTTTGTTTGGGCTTACCGTCTAGTGATTTTGTTTCCTCGACTGTTGTCTCTTCTGGGAGCTCGATGACTTCCACCGGCTCGATTGCTTCTGAAGTTTTCTCTTCTGAGACTGTGACAGTTGTTATGGGTGCTTCGTCGTCTTGTTGAAATGTTGTGATTTCGGTGACTTTCTCTTTGGGGCCGCGTTTCGTTTTGATTACACGTTTTGTAGTTTTGACTGTTTTTGTGTCTCCAGATTCGGTAAGTACTTGAGTAACTTTGACCTGTTCTGGTGCCTCTTCAATAACCTGAGCTTTATCTGGTGTGTGTAACTGTTCTAATGGCGTTGTGGTGTCGTCTGTGTATGTGTCAGTTTTGTGCACATGTACAATTGGAGCCTTATCCTCATCTTGTTCATTTGTGATTTCAGTAGTTTCGATCTTAGGACCTACCTTTTTCTTAATAATTTTCGTCGTGACCTTCTTTTGTTTGGGCTTACCGTCTGTCGTTTGAATTTCTTCGACCGTTGTCTCTTCTGGCAGCTCAATGATTTCCACCGGTTTTATATCTTCTGTCCCCTCTGGAGCCTTTTCTTCTGAGACTGTGACAGTTGTTATCGGTGCTTCGTCGTCTTGTTGAACAGTGGTCATTTCGGTGACTTTCTCTTTAGGACCCCGTTTTGTTTTGAGTACGCGTTTTGTTGTTTTGACTGTTTTTGTGTCTCCAGTTTCGGTACCGACTTGAGTGACCTGGACTTGTTCTGGTGCCTCTTCAATAACCTGAGCTGTATCTGGTTTGTGTAACTGTTCGAGTAGTGTGGTGGTATCATCTGTGTATTCGTCAGTTTTGTGTACGTGTACGATTGGTGTTTTGTCGTCTTCTTGTTCAGTAGTGATCTCTGTGGTTTCGATCTTAGGACCTACCTTTTTCTTAATAATTTTCGTCGTGACCTTCTTTTGTTTGGGCTTACCGTCTGTCGTTTGAATTTCTTCGACCGTTGTCTCTTCTGGCAGCTCAATGATTTCCACCGGTTTTATATCTTCTGTCCCCTCTGGAGCCTTTTCTTCTGAGACTGTGACAGTTGTTATCGGTGCTTCGTCGTCTTGTTGAACAGTGGTAATTTCGGTGACTTTCTCTTTAGGACCCCGTTTTGTTTTGAGTACGCGTTTTGTTGTTTTGACTGTTTTTGTGTCTCCAGTTTCGGTACCGACTTGAGTGACCTGGACTTGTTCTGGTGCCTCTTCAATAACCTGAGCTGTATCTGGTTTGTGTAACTGTTCGAGTAGTGTGGTGGTGTCATCTGTGTATTCCTCAGTTTTGTGTACGTGTACGATTGGTGTTTTGTTGTCTACTTGTTCAGTAGTGATCTCAGTGGTTTCGATCTTAGGACCTACCTTTTTCTTAATAATTCTCTTCGTGACCTTCTTTTGTTTGGGCTTACCGTCTGGTGATTTTGTTTCCTCGACCGTTGTCTCTTCTGGGAGCTCGATGACTTCCACCGGCTCGATTGCTTCTGCAGTTTTCTCTTCTGAGACTGTGACAGTTGTTATGGGTGCTTCGTCGTCTTGTTGAACAGTGGTGATTTCGGTGACTTTCTCTTTTGGGCCGCATTTCGTTTTTATTACGCGTTTTGTTGTTTTGACTGTTTTTGTGTCTCCTGTTTCGGTACGTACTTGAGTGACCTGGACTTGTTCTGGTGCCTCTTCAATAACCTGAGCTGTATCTGGTTTGTGTAACTGTTCGAGTAGTGTGGTGGTGTCATCTGTGTATTCCTCAGTTTTGTGTACGTGTACGATTGGTGTTTTGTTGTCTTCTTGTTCAGTAGTGATCTCAGTGGTTTCGATCTTAGGACCTACCTTTTTCTTAATAATTCTCTTCGTGACCTTCTTTTGTTTGGGCTTACCGTCTGGTGATTTTGTTTCCTCGACCGTTGTCTCTTCTGGGAGCTCGATGACTTCCACCGGCTCGATTGCTTCTGGAGTTTTCTCTTCTGAGACTGTGACAGTTGTTATGGGTGCTTCGTCGTCTTGTTGAACAGTGGTGATTTCGGTGACTTTCGCTTTGGGGCCGCGTTTCGTTTTGATTACACGTTTTGTTGTTTTGACTGTTTTTGTGTCTCCAGATTCGGTAAGTACTTGAGTAACTTTGACCTGTTCTGGTGCCTCTTCAATAACCTGAGCTGTATCTGGTTTGTGTAACTGTTCTAATGGCGTTGTGGTGTCGTCTGTGTATTCGTCAGTTTTGTGCACGTGTACAATTGGAGCCTTATCATCTTCTTGTTCAGTTGTGATTTCAGTAGTTTCAATCTTAGGGCCTACCCTTTTCTTAATAGTTCTCCTCGTAACCTTCTTTTGCTTGGGCTTACCGTTAGTCGTTGGAATTTCTTCGACCGTTGTCTCTTCTGGCAGCTCAATGATTTCCACCGGTTTTGTATCCTCTGTTTCCTCTGGAGACTTTTCTTCTGAGACTGTGACTGTCGTTATCGGTGTTTCATCGTCTTGTTGAACAGTGGTAATTTCGGTGACTTTCTCTTTTGGGCCGCATTTCGTTTTGATTACGCGTTTTGTTGTTTTTACAGTTTTTGTGTCTCCGGTGTCGGTACGTACTTGAGTGACCTGAACTTGTTCTGGTGCCTCTTCAATAACCTGAGCTGTATCTGGTTTGTGTAACTGTTCGAGTAGTGTGGTGGTATCATCTGTGTATTCGTCAGTTTTGTGTACGTGTACGATTGGTGTTTTGTCGTCTTCTTGTTCAGTAGTGATCTCTGTGGTTTCGATCTTAGGACCTACCTTTTTCTTAATAATTCTCCTCGTGACCTTCTTTTGTTTGGGCTTACCGTCTGGTGATTTTGTTTC
The DNA here is from genome assembly GCA_017562165.1 of Ectropis grisescens. NCBI lineage: Eukaryota > Metazoa > Arthropoda > Insecta > Lepidoptera > Geometridae > Ectropis > Ectropis grisescens. The sequence goes on from CM029767.1 coordinate 36,490,357, forward strand.
TTCGACCGTAGACTCTTCTGGCAGCTCGATGATTTCCACCGGCTTTATTTCTTCTGGAGTTCTCTCTTCTGAGACTATGACAGTTGTTATCGGAGCTTCGTCGTCTTGTTGAACAGTAGTGATTTCGGTGACTTTCTCTTTTAAGCCGCGTTTCGTTTTGATTACGCGTTTTGTTGTTTTGACTGTTTTTGTGTCTCCGGTGTCGGTACGTACTTGAGTAACTTGGACCTGTTCTGGTGTCTCTTCAATAACTTGAGCTGTGTCTGGTGTGTGTAATTGTTCCAGTAGCGTTGTGGTGTCGTCAGTGTATTCGTCAGTTTTGTGGACGTATACGATTGGTGTTTTGTCTTCTTCTTGTTCAGTAGTGATCTCAGTGGTTTCAATCTTAGGACCTACCTTTTTCTTAATAATTCTCTTCGTGACCTTCTTTTGTTTGGGCTTACCGTCTGGTGATTTTGTTTGCTCGACCGTTGTCTCTTCTGGGAGCTCGATGACTTCCACCGGCTCGATTGCTTCTGGAATCTTCTCTTCTGAGACTGTGACAGTTGTTATCGGTGCTTCGTCGTCTTGTTGAACAGTGGTGATTTCGGTGATTTTCTCTTTGGGGCCGCGTTTCGTTTTGATTACACGTTTTGTTGTTTTGACTGTTTTTGTGTCTCCAGATTCGGTAAGTACTTGAGTAACTTTGACCTGTTCTGGTGCCTCTTCAATAACCTGAGCTGTATCTGGTTTGTGTAACTGTTCTAATGGCGTTGTGGTGTCGTCTGTGTATTCGTCAGTTTTGTGTACGTGTACAACTGGAGCCATATCATCTTCTTGTTCAGTTGTTATTTCAGTAGTTTCAATCTTAGGGCCTACCTTTTTCTTAATAATTCTCCTCGTAACTTTCTTTTGTTTGGGCTTACCGTCTGGTGATTTTGTTTCCTCGACCGTAGACTCTTCTGGGAGCTCGATGACTTCCACCGGCTCTATTTCTTCTGAAGTTTTCTCTTCTGAGACTGTGACAGTTGTTATGGGTGCTTCGTCGTCTTGTTGAACAGTGGTGATTTCGGTGACTTTCTCTTTGGGGCCGTGTTTCGTTTTGATTACACGTTTTGTTGTTTTGACTGTTTTTGTGTCTCCAGATTCGGTAAGTACTTGAGTAACTTTGACCTGTTCTGGTGCCTCTTCAATAACCTGAGCTGTATCTGGTTTGTGTAACTGTTCTAATGGCGTTGTGGTGTCGTCTGTGTATTCGTCAGTTTTGTGCACGTGTACAATTGGAGCCTTATCATCTTCTTGTTCAGTTGTGATTTCAGTAGTTTCAATCTTAGGGCCTACCCTTTTCTTAATAGTTCTCCTCGTGACCTTCTTTTGCTTGGCTTTACCGTTAGTCGTTTGAATTTCTTCGACCGTTGTCTCTTCTGGCAGCTCAATGATTTCCACCGGTTTTGTATCCTCTGTTTCCTCTGGAGCCTTTTCTTCTGAGACTGTGACTGTTGTTATCGGTGCTTCGTCGTCTTGTTGAACAGTGGTAATTTCGGTGACTTTCTCTTTAGGACCCTGTTTCGTTTTGATTACGCGTTTTGTTGTTTTGACTGTTTTGTGTCTCCAGTTTCGGTACGTACTTGAGTGACCTGGACTTGTTCTGGTGCCTCTTCAATAACCTGAGCTGTATCTGGTTTGTGTAACTGTTCGAGTAGTGTGGTGGTATCATCTGTGTATTCCTCAGTTTTGTGTACGTGTACGATTGGTGTTTTGTCGTCTTCTTGTTCAGTAGTGATCTCAGTGGTTTCGATCTTAGGACCTACCTTTTTCTTAATAATTCTCCTCGTGACCTTCTTTTGTTTGGGCTTACCGTCTGGTGATTTTGTTTCCTCGACCGTTGTCTCTTCTGGGAGCTCGATGACTTCCACCGGCTCGATTGCTTCTGGAGTTTTCTCTTCTGAGACTGTGACAGTTGTTATGGGTGCTTCGTCGTCTTGTTGAACAGTAGTGATTTCGGTGACTTTCTCTTTGGGGCCGCGTTTCGTTTTGATTACACGTTTTGTTGTTTTGACTGTTTTTGTGTCTCCAGATTCGGTAAGTACTTGAGTAACTTTGACCTGTTCTGGTGCCTCTTCAATAACCTGAGCTTTATCTGGTGTGTGTAACTGTTCTAATGGCGTTGTGGTGTCGTCTGTGTACTCGTCAGTTTTGTGTACGTGTACAACTGGAGCCTTATCATCTTCTTGTTCAGTAATGATCTCAGTGGTTTCAATCTTAGGGCCTACCTTTTTCTTAATAATTCTCTTCGTGACCTTCTTTTGCTTGGGCTTACCGTCTTTTGTTTGAGTTTCTTCCACCGTGGTCTCTTCTGGCAGCTCAATGATTTCAACTGGTTTGATGTCCTCTGTCACTTCTGGAGCCTTCTCTTCTGAGACTGTGACAGTTGTGATCGGTGCCTCGTCATCTTGCTGAACAGTAGTGATTTCCGTTACCTCTTCTTTCGCTCCTCGTTTCTTTTTGAAGACGCGTTTTGTAGTTTTGACGGTTTTTGTGTCTCCGGTTTCGGTACGTACTTGAGTAACCTGGACCTGTTCTGGTGCCTCTTCGATAACCTGAGCTGTGTCTAGTGTGTGTAATTGTTCCAGTGGCGTTGTGGTGTCGTCAGTGTATTGGTCGGTTTTGTGGACGTGTACGATTGGTGTTTTGTCGTCTTCTTGTTCAGTAGTAATCTCAGTGGTTTCAATCTTAGGACCTACCTTTTTCTTAATAATTCTCTTCGTGACCTTCTTTTGTTTGGGCTTACCGTCTGGTGATTTTGTTTCCTCGACCGTTGTCTCTTCTGGGAGCTCGATGACTTCCACCGGCTCGATTGCTTCTGGAGTTTCCTCTTCTGAGACTGTGACAGTTGTTATCGGTGCTTCGTCGTCTTGTTGAACAGTGGTGATTTCGGTGACTTTCTCTTCGGGGCCGCCTTTCGTTTTGATTACACGTTTTGTTGTTTTGATTGTTTTTGTGTCTCCAGATTCGGTAAGTACTTGAGTAACTTTGACCTGTTCTGGTGCCTCTTCAATAACCTGAGCTTTATCTGGTGTGTGTAACTGTTCTAATGGCGTTGTGGTGTCGTCTGTGTACTCGTCAGTTTTGTGTACGTGTACAACTGGAGCCTTATCATCTTCTTGTTCAGTAATGATCTCAGTGGTTTCAATCTTAGGGCCTACCTTTTTCTTAATAATTCTCTTCGTGACCTTCTTTTGCTTGGGCTTACCGTCTTTTGTTTGAGTTTCTTCCACCGTGGTCTCTTCTGGCAGCTCAATGATTTCAACTGGTTTGATGTCCTCTGTCACTTCTGGAGCCTTCTCTTCTGAGACTGTGACAGTTGTGATCGGTGCCTCGTCATCTTGCTGAACAGTAGTGATTTCCGTTACCTCTTCTTTCGCTCCTCGTTTCTTTTTGAAGACGCGTTTTGTAGTTTTGACGGTTTTTGTGTCTCCGGTTTCGGTACTTACTTGAGTAACCTGGACCTGTTCTGGTGCCTCTTCGATAACCTGAGCTGTGTCTGGTGTGTGTAATTGTTCCAGTGGCGTTGTGGTGTCGTCAGTGTATTCGTCAGTTTTGTGGACGTGTACGATTGGTGTTTTGTCGTCTTCTTGTTCAGTAGTGATCTCAGTGGTTTCAATCTTAGGACCTACCTTTTTCTTAATAATTCTCCTCGAAACCTTCTTTTGTTTGGGCTTACCGTCTGGTGATTTTGTTTCCTCGACCGTAGACTCTTCTGGAAGCTCGATGATTTCCACCGGCTCTGTTACTTCTGGAGTTTTCTCTTCTGAAACTGTGACAGTTGTTATCGGAGCTTCGTCGTCTTGTTGAACAGTGGTGATTTCGGTGATTTTCTCTTTGGGGCCGCGTTTCGTTTTGATTACACGTTTTGTTGTTTTGACTGTTTTTGTGTCTCCAGATTCGGTAAGTACTTGAGTAACTTTGACCTGTTCTGGTTCCTCTTCAATAACCTGAGCTTTATCTGGTGTGTGTAATTGTTCTAATGGCGTTGTGGTGTCGTCTGTGTACTCGTCAGTTTTGTGTACGTGTACAACTGGAGCCATATCATCTTCTTGTTCAGTTGTTATTTCAGTAGTTTCAATCTTCGGGCCTACTTTTTTCTTAATAATTCTCCTCGTAACTTTCTTTTGTTTGGGCTTACCGTCTGGTGATTTTGTTTCCTCGACCGTAGACTCTTCTGGCAGCTCGACGATTTCCACCGGCTCTATTTCTTCTGAAATTTTCTCTTCTGAGACTGTGACAGTTGTTATCGGTGCTTCGTCGTCTTGTTGAACAGTGGTGATTTCTGTGACTTTTTCTTTTGGGCCCCGTTTCGATTTAATTACGCGTTTTGTTATTTTGACTGTTTTTGTGTCTCCGATTTCGGTACGTACTTGAGTGACCTGAACTTGTTCTGGTGCCTCTTCAACAATCTGAGCTGTATCTGGAGTGTGTAACTGTTTTAGTGGCGTTGTGCTGTCGTCAGTGTATTCTTCAGTTTTGTGTACGTGTACGATTGGTGTTTTGTCGTCTTCTTGTTCAGTAGTGATCTCAGTGGTTTCAATCTTAGGACCTACCTTTTTCTTAATTATTCTCCTTGTGACCTTCTTTTGTTTTGGCTTACCGTCTGGTGATTTTGTTTCCTCGACCGTGGTCTCTTCTGGGAGCTCGATGACTTCCACCGACTCGATTGTCTCTGGAGCCTTTTCTTCTAAGACTGTGACAGTTGTTATTGGTGCTTCGTCGTCTTGTTGAACAGTAGTGATTTCGGTGACTTTCTCTTGTGGGCCGCGTTTCGTTTTAATTACGCGTTTTGTTGTTTTGACTGTTTTTGTGTCTCCGGTGTCGGTACGTACTTGAGTAATCTGGACCTGTTCTGGTGCCTCTTCAATAACCTGAGCTTTATCTGGTGTGTGTAACTGTTCTAATGGCGTTGTGGTGTCGTCTGTGTATTCGTCAGTTTTGTGTACGTGAACGATTGGAGTGTTATCGTCTTCTTGTTCAGTAGTGATCTCAGTGGTTTCGATCTTAGGGCCTACTTTTTTCTTAATAGTTCTTCTCGTGACTTTCTTTTGTTTGGGCTTACCGTCTTTCGTTTTAGTTTCTTCAACCGTAGTCTCTTCTGGCAGCTCGATGATTTCCACCGGTTCTATTTCGTCTGGAGTTTTCTCTTCTGAAACTGTGACAGTTGTGATCGGTGCCTCGTCATCTTGTTGAACAGTGGTGATTTCGGTTACCTCTTCTTTCGGTCCCCGTTTCTTTTTGATGACGCGCTTTATGGTTTTGACAGTTTTTGTGTCTCCGGTGTCGGTACGTACTTGAGTAACCTGGACCTGCTCTGGTGCCTCTTCAATAACCTGAGCTGTCTCTGGTGTGTGTAACTGTTCCAATGGCGTTGTGGTGTCGTCTGTGTATTCGTCAGTTTTGTGTACATGAACAACTGGAGCCTTATCATCTTCTTGTTCAGTAGTGATCTCAGTGGTTTCGATCTTAGGGCCTACCTTTTCTTAATAATTCTCCTTGTGACCTTCTTTTGTTTGGGTTTACCGTCTTTCGTTTTTGTTTCTTCAACCGTAGTCTCTTCTGGCAGCTCGATTATTTCCACCGGTTCAATTTCGTCTGGAGTTTTCTCTTCTGAAACTGTGACAGTTGTTATCGGTGCTTCGTCGTCTTGTTGAACAGTGGTGATTTCGGTTACCTCTTCTTTCGGTCCCCGTTTCTTTTTGATGACGCGTTTTATAGTTTTGACAGTTTTTGTGTCTCCGGTGTCGGTACGTACTTGAGTAACCTGGACCTGTTCTGGTGCCTCTTCGATAACCTGAGCTGTATCTGGTGTGTGTAACTGTTCCAATTGCGTTGTGGTGTCGTCTGTGTATTCGTCAGTTTTGTGTACGTGTACGACTGGAGTTTTATCGTCTTCTTGTTCAGTAGTGATCTCAGTGGTTTCGATCTTAGGGCCTACCTTTTTCTTAATAATTCTTCTCGTGACCTTTTTCTGTTTGGGCTTACCGTCTTTTGTTTTAGTTTCCTCGACCGTGATCTCTTCTGGGAGCTCGATGATTTCCACCGGTTCAATTTCGTCTGGAGTTTTCTCTTCTGAAACTGTGACAGTTGTTATCGGTGCTTCGTCGTCTTGTTGAACAGTGGTGATTTCGGTTACCTCTTCTTTCGGTCCCCGTTTCTTTTTGATGACGCGTTTTATAGTTTTGACAGTTTTTGTGTCTCCGGTGTCGGTACGTACTTGAGTAACCTGGACCTGTTCTGGTGCCTCTTCGATAACCTGAGCTGTATCTGGTGTGTGTAACTGTTCCAATAGCGTTGTGGTGTCGTCTGTGTATTCGTCAGTTTTGTGTACGTGTACGATTGGTGTTTTGTCGTCTTCTTGTTCAGTAGTGATCTCAGTGGTTTCGATCTTAGGACCTACCTTTTTCTTAATAATTCTCTTCGTGACCTTCTTTTGCTTGGGCTTACCGTCTTTTGTTTGAGTTTCTTCCACCGTAGTCTCTTCTGGCAACTCGATGATATCTACCGGCTTTAATTCGTCTGGAGTTTTCTCTTCTAAAACTGTGACAGTTGTTATCGGTGCTTCGTCGTCTTGTTGAACAGTAGTGATTTCGGTGACTTTCTCTTTGGGGCCGTGTTTCGTTTTGATTACGCGTTTCGTTGTTTTGACTTTTTTTGTGTCTCCGGTGTCGGTACGTACTTGAGTGACCTGGACTTGTTCTGGTGCCTCTTCAATAACCTGAGCTTTATCTGGTGTGTGTAACTGTTCTAATGGCGTTGTGGTGTCGTCTGTGTATTCATCAGTTTTGTGTACGTGTACAACTGGAGCCTTATCATCTTCTTGTTCAGTTGTGATTTCAGTAGTTTCAATCTTGGGGCCTACCCTTTTCTTAATAGTTCTCCTCGTGACCTTTTTGTGTTTGGGCTTACCGTCGAGTGATTTTGTTTCCTCGACCGTGATCTCTTCTGGGAGTTCGATGATTTCCATTGGTTCTATTTCGTCTGGAGTTTTCTCTTCTGAAACTGTGACAGTTGTTATCGGTGCTTCGTCGTCTTGTTGAACAGTGGTTATTTCGGTGACTTTCTCTTTTGGGCCGCGTTTCGATTTGATTACGCGTTTTGTTGTTTTGACTGTTTTTGTGTCTCCGGTGTCGGTACGTACTTGAGTAACCTGGATCTGTTCTGGTGTCTCTTCAATAACCTGAGCTGTATCTGGTGTGTGTAACTGTTCCAATAGCGTTGTGGTGTCGTCTGTGTATTCGTCAGTTTTGTGTACGTGTACGACTGGAGTTTTATCATCTTCTTGTTCAGTAGTGATCTCAGTGGTTTCGATCTTAGGGCCTACCTTTTTCTTAATAATTCTTCTCGTGACCTTTTTCTGTTTGGGCTTACCGTCTTTTGTTTTAGTTTCCTCGACCGTGATCTCTTCTGGGAGCTCGATGATTTCCACCGGTTCTATTTCGTCTGGAGTTTTCTCTTCTGAAACTGTGACAGTTGTTATTGGTGCTTCGTCGTCTTGTTGAACAGTTGTGATTTCGGTTACCTCTTCTTTCGCTCCCCGTTTCTTTTTGATGACGCGCTTTGTAGTTTTGACTGTTTTTGTTTCTCCGGTGTCGGTACGTACTTGAGTAACTTTGACCTGTTCTGGTGCCTCTTCAATAACCTGAGCTTTATCTGGTGTGTGTAATTGTTCCAGTGGCGTTGTGGTGTCGTCTGTGTATTCGTCAGTTTTGTGTACGTGTACGACTGGAGTTTTATCGTCTTCTTGTTCAGTAGTGATCTCAGTGGTTTCGATCTTAGGGCCTACCTTTTTCTTAATAATTCTCCTCGTGACCTTCTTTTGTTTGGGCTTACCGTCTTTTGTTTGAGTTTCTTCCACCGTGGTCTCTTCTGGCAACTCAATGATATCGACCGGCTCTAATTCGTCTGGAGTTTTCTCTTCTGAAACTGTGACAGTTGTTATCGGTGCTTCGTCGTCTTGTTGAACAGTAGTGATTTCGGTGACTTTCTCTTTCGGGCCGCGTTTCGTTTTGATTACGCGTTTTGTTGTTTTGACGGTTTTTGTGTCTCCAGTATCGGTACGTACTTGAGTAATCTGGACTTGTTCTGGAGCCTCTTCAATAACCTGAGCTTTATCTGGTGTGTGTAACTGTTCTAATGGCGTTGTGGTGTCGTCTGTGTATTCGTCAGTTTTGTGTACATGTACGACTGGGGCTTGATCGTCTTCTTGTTCTGTAGTTATCTCAGTGGTTTCGATCTTAGGGCCTACCTTTTTCTTTATAATTCTTCTCGTGACCTTCTTTTGTTTGAGCTTACCGTCTGTCTTTTGAGTTTCTTCCACCGTGGTCTCTTCTGGCAGCTCAAGGACTTCCACCGGTTTTAAATCTTCTGTTTCCTCTGGAGCCTTCTCTTCTGAGACAGTGACAGTTGTGATCGGTGCCTCGTCATCTTGCTGAACAGTGGTAATTTCAGTTACCTCTTCTTTCGGTCCCTGTTTCTTTTTGATGACGCGCTTTATGGTTTTGACGGTCTTTGTGGCTCCGGTTTCGGTACGTACTTGAGTAACTTGGACTTGTTCTGGTGCCTCTTCGATAATCTGTGCTTTATTTGGTTTTTGCAACTGTTCCAGTGGAATTGTGTTATCAACTGCGTATTCTTCGGTTTTGTGTACGTGTACGACGGGAGCTTTGTCGTCTTCTTGTTCAGTGGTGATTTCGGTAGTTTCAATCTTGGGGCCTACTTTTTTCTTAATAATTCTCTTCGTTGTCTTCTTTTGCTTGGTATTTCCGCCTTTTGTTTTAATTTCTTCGATTATTGTCTCTTCTGGTAGCTCGATGATCTCTAATGGTTGTTCGGTATCTTCGACAATGTTCAATGGTTGTTTTATTTCTATTTCTTCTGTCTCGTCTATTTCATTTGGCAAAATTTTGGTTTTTTTATTTTTCTTCATTGTCTTTGTTTTAGGTTTTGTTAGGGTTGGTTCTTCGTTTTCCTGTATTAATGTTTCTTGTCTTATTATTTCTTCATGTATTTCTTCGATTTCCATTTTAGTGCTTAGTTTTGGGATGTGTAAGTATTCATCTGGCATTTCTATCGTGCTTTTATCGGTATCGACTATGTGAGCCAATTCTTCTCCATCATATTCTTCTATGTCAACTGAATGATTAACCTCTCTTATTGTATTATTTGCTTCATCATCATCAATTGTTTCTTCAATAACAACATCTCCTTCGCTAGATGTTGTAGGTTTTCCTTGTTTTTTCTTTCTTAATATTGTTCTCTTCGTTTTTACTTGTATTGGTTCTGCGTTTCCGGGCGCTTGTACGAATTTGGTTACTATTTCTTCAGTTTCTTCAACGTCAGAAACGATTGGTGATTGCAAAGTTTCATGTGGTAGTTCTGCAAGAGATAATGAAGTGAAACTGTTGTTTTTTAGTTGTTATAATAACGTTTGATAATCTAAGCATTAATCCTAGCCTAAACTATGGTCATCTATTGTTTATTTACTACATACGTTTATAGCGTTTATAGGTTGATTTTTCTTGAAACAATGTATAAATTTGCGACTAGAACAGAAAATAGCGTTATGCTCGTACTGTGTTGCGGTGTTCTTTTGCAATACCTGAATGAGTCATGGTCGCAATTCATGACGTTGCCAAGTGTTTCCTCTGTTTCCTCACGATATTTACCTTCACTGTCAAAGCCAGCGGTGACGACACATTCATACAGTTACGCTTAGAAAATCATTCTGAAATGTAGTACTTACTTAGTATGTCACTTCTCACCCTTTTACTACTACATATTTTTTTGCCAATAGTAGTAATTAATTTTATTAATACTCGTTAATTGTACCTTATCCTGTTTATTATAATGTATGTTATTTGTTAGTTTTATTATATTATTTTATACCATATGTAGTTTGAAGCAAGGAACTTACCTTTGAATTGAACATTCCTCGTTGAAACTTTATACTTTTGTTCTTCGTCTTTTGTCGAAACGGCACTGATAAATTCTGGATATTTTTCTTTCAACTCTGATATTTGCTCTCCCACAAACTCATCAATAACTTTCACTTCATTCGCTAATGTTATCCCCTTTTTTACGGTTTGTTTTATAGGTGGTTGTAAATTCAGTTCCGTAGTGTGGTGTAATATTTCACTGTCCGTAATAACTAGAGGAGTTACTACAGAAGGAGTAACAGATGATTTTTTTTCTGTTTGCGCAGTTGGTGTTTTTAAGTCATCCGTTTGAGTTTCTGAAATACTCTCCGAGCATTGAATATGTGAGTGCAATGTCAAGTTTTTTTTCAGCTGTTACAGATTTACCTATGTCAGGAATGAATATATCCTGTGAATCTTCTTGGTATGTTTCTTGTACTGCAAGCCCTTCTAATGTGCTTACAGTTATGATTGCTGTTTCTTGTGGTTTCAGTTTTTCAAATGAAGTGTCGATTTCGTTTTCTTGGACAAAGATGTTACTTGTACTGACTGGTTCTAGGTTAATTTGTGTTGGTTGTATTCTTTTTTTCTCGAATTCGGTTGGTTTTAAATCAGCAATATTTTCATCAACAATGATTTCTGTTTGTTGTACTGGCTTCGTGTCTATTACTATGTGTTTGGTAAATTCTTTTGATTGTGTATGTTCTGTATTGAGTACATTCGGAGCTTCGTGTGTTATGTTGTCAGTAACAATGTAACTTTTATGAGTTTCTAGATCAATGACAGCTCTATTGCTATCAATAGCTTCGGCATTTGGAAAATTTTCAATCGTTTCTAGTACTTGTGTTCGTATACCTGATAGTTCTTGCAGCATAATATGACTTTCTGCTGCATTTTCTATCTTATCTGAACTAAGAAATTCTAACTGTTTGGATAACTCACCTACTATTATTTCCGTCTGTTGAAGAGATTTAAGTTCTGTTACAGTTTTTTGGGCTCTTTTTTGTTGAGCGTCATAATTTAATATACTTTCTGGATGTTCGTGTGTTATGTTTTCTGATGTTTCGTAGCTCTTGTGTAGTTCTAATTTACGAGTGCCCGTCTCCTTGTCGGCTGTATATTGTATTTTGACATCCTCTACGTTTTCAAATATTTCAGGTTGACTAGACACTATTTCTTTGTTTACTTCTGATTTAGAGATAGCTGTTTCTTCCTTAATGACCCTATTATTATAAACCTCTATATTTTCTATCGGAACTGTTTCGCTTGTAGTTAAATGACTAATTTCACTTATTTCAATTTCGCTTTTAGTTATTGGGACGTCTTTAGGCTCTATTAAATTAACTTCTTTTTCTCGCACAAATGTGTCCGTTACCGTTACGTGTTGTTGAGAGTCAAATGTTATGTTAGATGTTTCTGGTACTGGTTTTTTTGTCTTGCTTTAGATGTATCTCGGATTCTTTTAGTATTATTTCCTGCACTTCTAAAGGTGAGTTAGTTTCGAATGAAATTTTACCTTTTTGTTGCTTGCTCGGTTCCTCGGTATCAATTAATCCTTCTTTCTCACGTGTTTGAACTTCCATAATAGTAATATGTTCACCTACTTGTACATCTGTCGAAGAAGTGTATTCTTTCGGTTTTTCGGCTGCGGGTAATTCGTCGTGACTCTCCTCAAGTTCTACTTGAGTGACTTGAAGTGATTTTATTGGTTCCACCGTCAACGTACTAGATTCGAGCTTAAATGTTTCAAAATCTTCAATTTTTTCTTCATTTTCTGAAGCTTGTAGCACTTCTGTATGTATATGTCTGTGTGTACTTACTTTAAACTCACCTGTAACTTGTTTTGCAATTTTATCTTCTTTAAAGTAATCTTCTTTTTTCGGCTACAACGTGCATAGAAACGTGTATGCTCTCGACAGGATGTACATTTGTTTGAACCAAAAATGGTTTCGCATTCGTTTTACCCACAAATGTATCCTCACCCTCTGCAACAATTGTTTCATCCACTCTTAAACTACTATCCATGGTATCGATTTTGGCCACTGCTGACTTCTTATCAGGGACATTATCGATGGAGGCCAAATCTTCTTTTTCTAAAGTAATTTTCTCAGAAACAGCAATATAACTCTTGCCCTGAAGCGATGTTTCTATATTTTCTGTCTTGAATTCTGGTTGTTTTACAAATTCTTTTTCGGTTTCTGTAGGTATAACTTCTGTGATGTGTAAAGATGTCTGTTCTGTGACAGTTGTTTGGCTTGATTTGTGTTCTGGTTCTATATTTTCAAATGTATCTGCATTTTCTCCCACAAATAGTTCTTGTTTGTAGACCGCTTCTTGTATACCATGAGATTGTATTGCTTTTACAGAAACGGCTTCTGTAGTCCTTAAGTGTTCTGTCTCTTGGTTTGAAATTATTTCAACATTTGCTAACGATAAGTGTTCATTTATTGCCGGTTGAGCTTTTAAAGTAGATCGCTTGATTTCCTCTGTTAAAAGATTTTCTGTTTCGATAGGTTGTACCTCCGTTATTTCTTTAGAAATTAGTTCATCTAGTAACGGAACAGCTTTTCGTAAATCTTTTTTGTAATTCTTTTAAATTAGCTTCTTTTTCTCCATGTACAATTTCTATCTCCTGAATAGATTTTTGCACCTCTTGTCTGTTAGATACAGTTGCGTAAGACTCATCTGATGAAATTTTTTCAAATGTACTAACTGTATTTGACGACATAACTTCTGTATTTAAAGTTGTATTAAATGGAACAAATTCAACTGAAGCATCAATCTTTGAAACATTACTCGATTTGTCGAGCTGCTCCTCGGTGTCTATAACTTCCACATACGTTGTAATAACGCCTTGCATTTCTGTTATATTCGTGGTCCCTGTAAATGTGACTGGAGTTTTGCCAACCACAGAACTTTCTTTTTCTGCCAAAATTATTTCAGTTTGTTCCAAAGTGTTGTTAGGAACAGCAGTGACATTAAATTTCTGAAAAGTTACTCTTTCATCATTAAATGTTTCTGCGGTTTGATTTACTATTATTTCTTCTGTACTGGCAGATTTGCCATACACGTCATCAATTTTCGGGGAAATCTGACTTTTTTCTACCGTGAATTGTTCTGCCGTCTTTAAATTATCTGATTGTGATATAACTTCTGTAGTTTCAACGCCGTATCGACTGATAATAGAAAAATCAGCAGTCTGTTGGTCAGGCTTAAGAGGAATGTTTAATTTACTTTCTTTATCGCCTGAAACAGTTTCATCGTACTGAATAGCTTTCATACCAGTAAATGACACAAATGGTTTTTCTTGAGTCGGTTCTTGTTCTCTTAAAACATCTTCTGATGAGTGAACTAAAACTTCTTGGCCTGTGATTGCTTCTAAAACCACCGCGCTTTGCTTGGCTTTAACTTGTATCGTATTAGTAGTTTCGATTTCAGTTGGGATAACGTCTGAACTTGTTTCTTGTATGACAATCGCTTGGTTGGAATCTATATTCATCGTGGCTTTGGCCTTTACGATATCAGACGTCGTTTTGAAACTTGATTCTTTTTCATTCCACCCCGTGGTGCTGATCTCTAGTCCTTTGAATGGAATATTTTCTATGTTAGCTCTCTTAACTTGATCGATAACATCCGGTTCTGAATAAGCTAAATTGGTGTCAGCAATGACTTCCGATGACATAGCCACTGGTCGGCCAATTATATCTGACGATGCTAAAACTCCTTCGGGTAATACATTTTGATTGTATTGAGCCTCTTTTTCATGTTCTACTACTTCCATCACTTGAAGTGTTTCCTCAGATGCTATCAAGTTAGGAGTGATAGATTTGGTATCTGGAGAGACGTCAATTTTTAAAGGAACTTGATTTTCATAAGCTTCGTTTTCAGATATCTGAATTGAAGCTAAGTTATCTGAAACAATTTGAGCTGCTTCATATTTCTTGGATGTTTCTTTTAGATCGGCTAATGTATCACGCGGATGTATTTCGGATACAAGTGCAGTTTTATGATTTGCATCAATATCTATCTTAGCAAAAGATGTAGGTTTTTTAACATTGTAGTCAATATCTTTTTCAGTCATACTGATGACTGTCTCAGTTACGTTTAGTGATTCATTTCCAATAAACGTGGTATTTGCAGTTGTATGGGAATAAATTTCTTCGTCTAGTTTTTGTAGTTGTTCATCGACTGTTGTTTGTAGAATTGTGATTTCTTTTTGTAAATCTCTGTGAGAAGTCGCTGTTTCTGTTTGATTAGGATTTATTTCAATAAAATCGACTTGGTCAGCGGTATTTACCATTAGTGCCAATGGTGCTTTTAATAAATGGGCTGGAGTTGCTTGAACTTGTGTATGGTCTGGAATTTTGCTTAACTGGAGGGTATTTTCACTTTCAGAGACTTCCATCTCGATTACAGACAATGGTATATTAGGTACTAAAGAAGAAGTTACAGTCTCAGACTTTTTGACTGCATATTCTCCCACTTTTTCCTTGTCGTGTACCATTGTTGATGATACTACTTTTGCTTCCGATGTTATAAAAGCTTCTGTTGCATTCTCTTTTCCAAAAGTTTCTTGTTGGTTGATTTCAGTAGTAGAAGTCATTTGCACTATTTCAGAAGTTACTAAAGGTTCAATACTCTTGACATCTACCTTAACTAACGCTTTTTGTTTATCATCCTTTAGCAGTAATTCTTTTTCGTGTTCATGGATTTGAACTTCTTCAACTATATTTTTGTCCAAAACAGATAATGCAACTTTTGCATGAGTTCCGGTCACTGGTGTAACCTCCTCAAAAATCATCTCTGATTCTTGGGCATTCGTTTCGATGTTAAATTTGTGTTGCAGTTCATTAATGGTTATAGTAGCATTTTTACTCATTAGTGTCTCTGGAGTGAAGTCAGATTCTTTCATATGTGTCGTTGTGACCGTATTACTCAAACTTGAGTGGACCACTAAATCTTTATTTGGCTTTATTTCTATTGGCATTTCTTTTATCGGCAATTCACCTTCTTTTTCATGTAAATCGTCGATGGAAACGAGTATGCTGTCTTTTGATGTAAAGCCAACATTTGCTTCTTGTAAAGGCGGAAGTTTAAGAGCGTATAAAGATCCTTCTCGTTCTTGAACATCATGAACCTCGGTTACGATTTGATTTGAAACTAATACGTCTTTTCGAGCAGATTCCGTTGGAACAATTAGTTCTGGATAGTATTTTCCGGATTTATCTTCTACAAAAACTTCACCAACTTCTAGAGATTCGTGTAAATTGAAGTTAAGTTTGGAGGTTACTTCTTTTTCTACCTTGAGAGTTATTACTTCACCTTCTTTTACGTCACTGCTTACTTCTAAAACACTGACTCCAACCAAAGGAGAAAAGGTGACCGCCGCATTAGATTGTTTTATTGCAGGAGTCATCAATTCTTGCTCATCTAGAGAAATAAATTCTTCTGATACATTGAATGCATCTGTTAGTGTCACACCAGGCTTAGCGTTATCAAAGTTCCTTTCATCTTTCTTTAGATCGGCTAAAGAAATATCTGGTTCTATTTCTGTTGTTATCAAACCTTCTTTTGGGACAATGCTTTTATCAACTTTTTTAGCTATATTCAATTCATCAATATGATATTCTTTAACAGGGCTAGTGACTTCTGTTTCTGTAACTATTACGGGTTCTAGTTCTGATAATGTCGGTTTAATTGAGATTTTAGATTTATCTTTAAGTTCCAAATGAACTTCTTTTTCTTGAATTTCTTGTAAACCTTGTATAAGCGCATGTACAGCGTCAATTTTTAAAGTAGCGGTAATATCTTCCGTTTTTTCCGTAATCATATGAGTAGCCTCACTGGATGAAACCACTTCTATTTTATTTTCTGGGATATCAGTTGCCACGGATTTAATATAAGCAACATCTTCGTGTACCAGCAATTCTAATTTATCCTCTTCGTTATCGTCAATCTTTTCCCTTAATTGTTTTGCTCTTTTAGTTATTAATTTTTCTTCAGTGACTATTTCTTCGTCAATTGTTTCTCCTGAACCTGATTTTTGTTTAGTGAGTTTTTTTGCGTTTTACTTCTTTGATATCTGTGAAGTATAGTAAACGTGCTTAGTAATGAAAGTATAATATCAAATTGAGTTTAATTAACAAATTAATTTATAAGTATATTCTTAAGGTAATACTCGTAGGTATGTGAAAAATTGTAACTGTGTATTTTTTTTTAATTCTACTTTTTCAATTATACACAATAGATGTGCAATGTTATTTTATAATTACTTACAACAATTTATGAGTTATGCTGGGGCCACACTAACGAGAAATGCCATTAATTATCGCGATAATGGAATTCATTAATCATATGAGTTCAATATATGTATGTATTATAATAATATTCAGGAGTTAATTATCCTTAGTGTGGCCTCAGTATTATAGAAAAACACTTTATGAAACAAAAAAAATGAATTCTATTACTTATTTTATGCAATTAATGTAAAAAATGAAACCTTAATTAACATTACTTAGTATTTTTAAAATAAAATAGTGACAAATACTCACTTATTTGTGTCAAGCGTAGTACGCAGAAGAAAATAGGCACGTCATAATTAAACAAAGCGCATTCCTGAAGCAGAATAAATCTATAGCACACCTACTAACTCGGAAGCATGTTAAAAGATCAGTCTATTTGTTTAGTGTAAGCAGGAATAGATAAAAGCTTTCAGTTCTCTGAAAAAGTATTTTCTGTGTTATGTATGTATAATATAGTAAGTATTCTTAAAAGTCAACAAATGAGTAGCTCTGTATTAAATACTCGTACGCTGAATTTGTGAACAAACTGTAGTTTAAATTTAAATCGTATAAGTAACTGTTTAAGGCCACACGACACGCCTACATTTTTAATTTCACTGGTATTTGCTTATGCTTTAACATTAACGGCAATGGTATTTAACGGGAAGTAAACGGCAAACATTACTATAAGATCGACTTATTTTCGCTAAATGAAAAAAACATAATCAATTAACGAAATGCCTTCGGTTGAAATGTAACATGATCTTCATCATTACGGAAATGAATTTCCAAGTTATATGTCGTTACTTATAAAACGAAGCTTGACCAAACATACAACAAAAACAGTAAATGATGAACGACGTCGTACAACCTGCAAGCCTGCACGTTACATCGCACAACTCACTCTGCGCCTGCGTCAACCAAACCATGAGTTAGTAAAACAGGATATGACTGTCTCGCGAACTCGGACCACTCGATTTGTGTCATTCAATATGTACATCATACGAGTATTAGGTAAGCAACTAATCTGGCGCAATATTCAAAAAACTGTACGTTCAAACTAAATATATTTTTGTGACATTGTACCTTTCTTCACTGTAGTCGTGTGCGTCTCTGCTACGTGTTCAGCCGCGGACTCCACTATAACCTGTAATATAGGCCACCAGAAAATGTATTTCAGCGGACGAATCTGCATAAACATAATCAGTTAAAAAACAGTTATTCCGTTATCGAAAATCTTTTTTATTTTTAAGAAAAGTCGATTTGGCCGATGTGAATTGCATAGTATTCATCTTAAATACATCCACACAAGATGCCAATACGCACACGATCTTTGTGCAATTTTAAACAATATTTGCTTGGTATGTATGGCATTTAGGCTTAATTTTGTTGTGCTGTTAGTTGCGTTGATTTGGAAAAATATCTATCATAAAAAAGCACCGAAACTATATAAATAACTAGCTGTACCCTGCCACGCTTCGCTGTGGCACATTGTAATAATTAGATAAAAACAATCCTTGATGCGAATTATATATCATTGTAAAATTTCAGCTCGATCTGTGCAGAAATTTCTGAGTTTTTGAAGCGTACACAAACCAACATAACATTTTTATATATAGAGATAGGTTATCTCTAAAGTCGTTTGGTTTACGGATGATAGTTTAACGTGACAACGGCATACCAAAACATTGATAGAATGAGCGTAACGGGACAATTAACTTAACGACACATTTTTTCGTGTATGCAGGCGGCGTTCATCGATGTAATAGATGTTGTTACGTCAAAAACTATGAACTGTTTCTTCGTTATCTGTATTTTCCGACAATAATTTGAACGTGTTAAGCTTAAAAAACATTAATAATCTATGGTCTAAAAAAACCGGACTTCAATTTAAAATTAAACTCGTTTGAGTTTAATTCGACCAAATTTCATAAGGATCTATCACTACATGGTCTAAATACATGAGAGCAAATTTTAGTTTTTTGTTCATTTTTCCAAAACTGGCACACTGATTTCGATTAAATGTATGTGTGTGTCCATCATACAAAACATCAACTAGCAAAATCGTTTCACACTTAAACAAATAAAGCATATAACCGAATTGATAACCTCCTCCTTTTTTGAAGTCGGTTAGAAAATTAAAGAACGTGACGCGCTCTGAAAATAATTTACTAAATACAATATCAACGATGGAAAGTGTGTTATGACATGATGGTAAGATGGAAATAAAGCGCAAGACCTCATGAGCTTCCTTTTGTTCCCAGGAGCGCGGCTTGAAGTCCTCCGGATAGAAGTGTGCGATGACTTCCTCGACGGTGGTGTGGTCGAGGTGCAGCATGCGCAGGAAGGCGCGGAAGCCGGCGCTGGCCGCGAGGCTGACCTCGTCGGCCGCCTCGTCGGCCAGCGCGGCGGCCACGAGCGCCGCGTGCCCGTGCCGCTCCACCACGCGCACCAGCGCCGACTGCGCGGCCGGCGCGCGCAGCGCCGGGAACGCGCGCGCCTCGTACCAGCCCTCGATCGCCTCCGTGCTGGCGCCGTGACGGACCATGTACCTGCACGTAACACTTACATCTAATCATACTACTAAATAAGCTTTTTCATATATCGTAGCACAATATCATTTAATGTATATTGGATTGTACTCGTATATTAAGTGTTTCAACGATCTGATTCCTGTTAGTTTTTCTTCTGCAGCAATATTAAAAAACCATACGCAACGTGAACAGTACGAGTGTGCTCAGGGAGAAAGAATATTAAATACGATGGACTGTGTTGGATTAGCGGTAACATGTTATTCTTATAGTATATACTAGCAGCCCGCCCCGGCTTCGCACGCGTATTATGGGAAATAAGTATAAGACAAAACTATTACACTTATAAATTTTAACACACCCTTGGTAGCCTTGCCATGCTTAGCACATACGACCGAGTCTGCTTTTGATAAAACAAACAATCCAAATCATCTGTTTTAAAGAGGTGCCATCAAAAACGGATCATTTTTTTTCGTAATTTACTTTTAAGTAACTTTGCATAATCTGTTTTTGGGGCAATGTGTGTTTAACTATAACAATACATTGTACTACATTCAAATCGACTACTGATAAGACACATAATAGTCTTTAAGCATTTTTTTATTCAGGTTACTTAGGACTCAGATCTGATTCGGAGCACCCCGACAATCAAATCATTCCTCTTTATAATATTATATTATATTAGTGTAGACTTATAGAGTGACGAGATGAGCAGAACATGTGTCTGATGGTAAGCAACATGCCTGCCCATAATATCACAGTGCCACGTAGCTATTGGAACATGACGAGTTATTTTTTTATTACCTAACACTGCACTATGCTCTTCTCCCAGAAATATGAGAAATTTTGTCGCTATGCTTTGTAACTTCATTGTAAACATTACCCTTCAAACCGGAACACAGTGATGTTTTCACATTACTGCTTGGTGGAAGAATAACTAGCAAAGGAGTGGTAATTTCCCAGGCAGACTCTATAAAGAGTCCAACCGCTACAAACTTAGTAAGTAGTCGCATAGTTCCCGATTATGTTATTTTCAATAAACAGTAGCCTATGTGCCATTTTAGAGTACTTATATTCTGACTGTGTTTAAATTTTAATCCGTTTATAATATTAGTAGGTTACTCCTCAAAAGCTGTATTGAAGTAATCCTCGGTTGGACCGATTCTAGAGCGGTTGTCCACGGCAACTATCGTCCGTGCCAGAGGATCTGGCAACGAAGGTTGTTGACTTATTTGTTCAAGGACGTTGACTAGCGCCGATACAAACCTTTTATAATAGTTGCTAAAATGTACATAGCACATAAAATTACTTGTTTTTTAATAATCAGTTTGGTTTTACTATATTTTCAAAATATTTTGTGACCTATTTTATAACATTAGTGTTTCCTCTTAACTTTTCCATACATTAATGACTTGTAAATTATATTCTTGCGAGAAAATTAATATCAGACATCATACCGCCGAGCAGTATCAAGTGGATCGGCCACGCTTCGGGAGTCAGGAGTCGGGACCCAAGGTGCCGCATCTCTGGCGCCTGACGTCTCAAAACAGCAGAAGCAAAGACGTGTAACTTTCTTTTGTTAGGTATATTTTTGAGAAAGTAGTTCGTAATTACTTGTGGCTTAGTGGGTAGTAACTCTGGCTGCGAAGCCGAAGGTCATGGGTTCGATTTACACCCAGTGCAAGAATCTGTGTGATGAATTCAAATATTTGTACAGTGTCTGGGTGTTTTTATGTATAATAAGTAAGTATTTAAAACTATATTTGTAAGTATTCATTATATCAGCTATCTGACTACACCTAATTGTCCACCAATATTTATTTATTAATTGTTACAAAAGCTATTCTAATCCTTATTTTTTACTTAAAGAGGAATGATTATGAAAACTGATGTTGGTTACAAATTATGAAAATAAATTATAACTGAAAATAATAATTTTAGAGGAATAACACTCTTTTTACAGGAATAATGGACAAAAAAATATGAAGATCATGTAAATAGACAAGTAAACATAACTCATGTGGGCTCTTGCACTAAGTAAAATTGTAATAAAAAACCTATGATAAAATCATATACTTGTGATCGATTTTAGCAAAATTTTAAGTAGCGGCTGACGAGAGGTGAACGACCTTCATTGCCAGCATTACTTAGATGGTGTATTTTAAATTTCAACGTACCCAATCTTGGCTAACTCGCGCAGTGGTGACTGGCCCGGTCCGAATTCCTTCGCATTGATGACTTCCATCAATTCATCTATTTCCGCTACGACTCGCTCGCTATCAACCATTTTCAGGATTCCTTTCTGCGTCTTGAATGACTCTTCAAATGGTTCTGCTACTTCTTCATCCAACGGTTCACTAGAAACCTCATATCCCAAGGGCACTATCTTCGATACTTCCTTTTCTTGCTTCTTTTTGCCCGATTTCTTTATAGTTTTCGTTTTTTCTGTGGTTACAACCTCCTCTGTTACCTCTTCTTCCTTTTCAGGTTTAACGATTTTCTTGGGTTTTGTCATTTCGTCCGCCGGCCCGTATACTTGCAGTTTGGCTTTTGTTACTGCCATACCAATGTCGCTTATAGCCTTACATGTGTAAACTCCCTGCATCTCTTTCTTAGCCTTTTTGATTTTACACGTTGTGTGCTGGTTTTTATTTTCAATAACGAAACGTTCATCCGACAGGATGGGCTTGTCATCTTTGTACCAAATGATTTCTGGTAAGAATAACAAAAAATAGCGTCAACAATTGGTATTCAATATAAACATATTTCAACGTAGTGTACGTTATTATTGTTGTGTTTTCTTTATTATTTTCTAGTGAAGTAAAATTTTGCAAAGGAATTGATTACAACAAGCACTATACGGTACCTGGAGTAGGATTGCCCTGATAGACAGCTTCGAAGGTGACTGTCGCTTCCTCATCGACGCGTTCTCCCATTATGTCTTTCACGAACGTCGGCACGGACTGTGTCGCTGCAATACAGATACATATTACAAATGCTATATTTATTCTTTTAATTTAGTGAAATTTAGTTTCCAATCATTAAAATTAATAAAATTGATTTATAGAGGTAGTATACCTTTTAAAGCAGCTTGCAGTTCCTCCATGTGCGTTACCCATTCTGGTTTTCTGTAATCTTTCGTGCCGACGATACCTGACAAATCAAAGTGAAATTTGGTGAACGTTGAGTCTTATTTTTATTTAAATGATATTTCTTTTTTGATTTTGTTATTTCGTTTTTTTTTTGCTTTTGAAAGCACAAATGATTGATAAAGATATACATAAAAACGGATAAATAACTCTATCTAGCCCCTCACTGGGTTTATATTATGCGAATCAGTTGTCGCTGATTCCCATATATGCTAATATAATACTGTTTTTTTTTTCTAGATCGAAATCGGATCCACGATTTACGACTATGTGGGGAGACTCAGTCTCTCTACTGAGACTCTACTGAGCCACGACGTAAATCTAGTCACAAAAAACTATGCCAAAAGTAATTTAAAGTCTAGATACCTCTAAAATTCGTAATAATTCAGTTATATAGGGATCTTCTCTATTATAGTTATAGCACGAACATTGAATCATTAACTGAATGGTATCAAAATTTTCAAATAATATGTACTCGCTTTTAGTCATGCAAATTACTAGTATTTTTAAAATAATATAAATGTGTTGATAAGACGTCATGTGATAGTGTCAGATTCTTAACTGTATGATAAGGAAGAGGAAAGGGGTTGAAATACCAAGCGGTCTCCTGACAAGCAGAAACTGAAATCATAATAATACATGATGAAAAGCATTAATATTTTGAAAGCAAGTGCATCAATATGCTGATATTTTAATAAGACTGCCTTTATTCCAAGCACTCGAATAGCATACTCCAGAAATACACAGAGATTTGAAATTAATTAGTGAGAAAATAATTCACAGATGTCTTACCATAGCCAAATCGTGAAACAAAGCGTATTTATTTCAGCAAAAAACACCTATTTAAGAAAACAAACTGCTTATTTTAGAATAGTGTTAAGTCTTACTTTCAACAGAAAGAGCGGCGATGGTAGAACTAACTCCTAGTGGATTGTACGCTTCAAAAACAATCTCGCCGGTATCATCTTGATACACCTCTGGAATTATGAGGATAGAAGTGCCATCTTCAAGTTCTTCGATCTGGTACTCCTGAGACTGCTTGATCTCCGTGCCTTGTTTTAGCCATCTGATACTTGGTTTCGGCATACCTATGGCTTTAGCTTCAAGCCTATAAAAGTTTAATAAATGCAAGGTTGAAATAAAATTAACGAAATTGGTAAATTAAAGGAAGTAAAACTAAAGTAGGTAATTTAAAAATCAAAAAGAGGTACTCATAAAAAACAAATAAAATCAGAGAGACTGAACTAACGTAGCAGGCTAGCAGGTGTATGTAAATTTTGTGGTATTACTAGTTTTTAGGGATTTGTACCCAAAGGGTAAAAACGGGACCCTATTACTGATTCTTCGCTGTCCGTCCGTCTGTACCTAACCAGGCTGTATCTCAAGAACGGTGATAGCTAAACAGTTGAGATTTTCACAGATGTTGTATTTCTATTGCCGCTATAACAATTACTAGCTACTAAAAATAAAGTAAAATAAATATTTAAGGGGGGCTCCCATACAATAAACTTTACTTTTTACCGTTTCTTGCTCGATACTAATAACGGTTACAGATTTTAACTATTCACAAAATATTTAATTTATGTTCTCTTTAAATATAATAACTTAAAATAAAATAAATAATTAAGGGGGCTCCCATTAATAAAAGTGGTTTTGGTACGGAACCCTTCGTGAGCGAGTCCTACTCGCACTTGACCGGTTTTTTAATTCGTTGTTGTCTGTTGTCAGTCTGGTGCCATAGGGTGATTTTCAGACCACTTAGTAAATTTCAATAGGAATCTACTGCAGAACAGCTCAATATGTAATTGCTTTATTTATTTGCTATAAGTAAGCATTTAGTGACCTGCGTGGAAAAACAATTTTAAATAATCCAAGTTTTTTTTTGCGAATCATGGAAAACTGACTTTTTCATGCTTCATTAAAAACGTTAACAATAGTGTAACTAGAGAGGTATGAAACTCTGGGTTCATATCGCTATACGTGATAATCGTCAGGTCTAAAATGAGAAAACTACCTAATATTGATTTAATAAAATTTACTTGTTAACTTATTGCCTCGGTCATTATCGATTAGTCGAATACTGTTTTGCAAAATATTTTTTAATTAATTAATTTAATTAATTAACCTATATTGTACAATTATACCTTATTTTACAGGCCAACACTTCGTGTCCAATATAATCTCCACACTCTCGACAATAACTAAACTAAACTGAAATTGAATAGTTTTCCTGACAGAAATGTCAATGCAAGAGTTTTATTATAATTAGTTTAAACTACCATAACTCGTTGAGCTATCTAGCTAGCGAGCTCGTATCTTGTGCTGCAGACGATGGCTTACTGCTGCAGTCATTCCCTGTTAATTGCGCGCAAAACCTGGTGGATACCTTGTAAGTTCGCCCTCGGTCGTCGACACCACTGTTGGTAGAGCTTTGACGATTCGCGGCGCAAACTCTTCGATGTCGCTAGTTCTCTGTAAAACAATATTGTATTAAAACTCAGCTGTGGTACACAACCAAACTCCCGTATTTAGAGGTTTGAAGTTCAAAGACTTACTGAAAGCCTTCCTTCTGTGAAGAAGAAACGATAATAATTTCCCGCCAACTGTCGCACTAGTTTTGAATTCTTTTTGTGTATTTTTTTTTGGTTCGTCAGTATATATATGGTATATAGTAGTTAGTATATGTAAGTATGTAACTAATATCTAATTTGATTAAACCATCACTTTTCATAAACAAATGTCTTGCATTGGTAGTTTACCATGGTTATTTCACATGTTGCATAACTCACCTCATCGCTCAATATGTCTTCTTCTGATGCGCTTGGAACGTATTCGTAAGCTACAAAATATAAAACGGTTAATATTTCATAAAAAAAAGTTGAAACAATTTGTGTAGTGTATTTAAGTAATCGTGTTTCCCAAAGTTCAAGCGAAACCTAGCTACAAATTAAGCTAACCATGCCCAAAGTTATACTTTAACGTCGTAACTTTGTCTGAATGCATTACAACTAATTTGTGGTTTGTCTACTCGAAAACATAAATATCATTGTGCCAAACATTATAAAGCAGACTATCTACCAGCTATATCAGTATGCAAGTGCTAACGTAAAAGTCGTGACCACAGGATATGCAGGAAGCGCAAAACTCGTTAAGTTATAACCTGGCAGGAACCTCATATTCATAACTATTAAACTAACTGTATACTTTAAATGTTAATATATGTACCAAAAAAAAGTATACTAACACTGCACCCTATTTGAGTTATTTGGGTTCCAATTATATTTTCATTGCACAATTCTGAAATTTATTCACACACAAAACTAAAGATTATACATTTTGTTTTGTTGCAAAATGAGAATTGATCACATATTGATTGACTGACGTATTGACGTATTGATGTACTGTACATATTTTATTTTATCTCAGCTGGGTAGGCTGTATTGTTACGTTTTGATGTGTGTATATTCAAACATAACTCGAAAGAAATTTAACCCTATCTCAATGTTAAAAACCGCAAGTTACCTACAGATGCATGGCAACACTAACAGTAACAATTTGTGTGAAAGAGAAGAAAATGAAATAACGTGCAAATAAACAATAATGCAGTTCCCGTCATTCATGCAAACTCTAACTGCATGCATTGTAATTTAAGCAAAAAAACATGTTCGCTACCTTCTACATGGACTATGCATTCGGTGACGCAGCTTCCGAGATGATTCGTGGCTACGCACTTATACGTTCCCGACATTTCAGGGAACGCTTCTCTTATGCATATTTCGCATAGTCCAGTCTCGAGTCGCGCAATCGTAATATCTCTAGCTTTTTGTATGAGATTGTCGTTGTGATACCAGTTGACGTTGGGGACGGGGCGACCTAATATTTTACACGTCAGTACAATGGGTTCCCCATCCATGACTGTGGTCGAGCTGACTGGTTCCACCACCAGAGGCGCATGGCCGTCCTCTTCAAGGTCGTCAGTCGCTATAACCGATGCAGAACATGACACCGATCCTGCTACGTTTTCTGCTCTGCACGTGACGACCCCTATGTACTCTTTAGTAATGTTCTCTATACACAGACACGACACGTTTCCTTTGTTAGTCACGTAAATGTTGTTGAGTTTGTTTTGCTTAGCATGTGAAGCTAGTTCAGTAGTACCAATGAACCATTGCATAGAAGCGCACGGTTCTGAAGCTACTTCGGCTTCTAGCATTACGATATCTCCCAAACGAACGTAAGTAGGTCGAATGGGTCTGATGAATATTGGAGGAGTAATCTCGCTTTCTTCAGGTGATTTAAGAAGTTTAATGGAACTCGCTGTCTTGGCTATAACATTATTTCGCTCTACGACCACTTCGTATCTCCCTACTTTACTTCTGTTGGCTCTTTGTACAATTATTCTGGATAAACCTTCATTGTAACAAATCACACAATCTTCGTCAGCCTGTAGCAACTGGTTGTTTCGGTACCAAGTTATTTTGCAGTTTTCTTTTGGTACATATGTGACGAAAAGCTCAATTTCATCATTTTCCAAAACCGTTTTTGCTTTAAGCGGTTGCACAATGATCGGTCCTTCTTCTGTAAAATAGTACTTGTTGTTACTGGTACCTTTTTTTAAAGGGAACATTTCGCAATATACAATTTTAAGCAAAGGAATAAACAGAACACGTGGCTTGTGAAGAGGTTCAGTACTCTTGTACTGAACTATTTCGAACAATACCCTGTGATGACCTAATTATCAATTTGCGTGTATTAAATAAAGGACAGAATAAAAATATTTCGAGAAGACAGTGTACACTTTCAATAATAGCAACAATTATAATAACTAATGATAACAACTATCAATAACGATAAAACTTTAAATGAAAGAGATTTACAACACTAATATATAATAAAAATAATCAAATCATGCCATGCATCTGTTTGCAATAACGTTTTCCGACATTGAGATTCAGGCAAAATTTCCTAGAACATTCTAGGGAATTATTCTTGTAGTATATGAATTGACATTATGTGTATATGTATATGATGTATGTGTGTGTGTCTTAAAAAGAAAGTGTTGAAAAATGTTCTTACCTTTCTTGTCCTTTGTCTTTTTCTTTATCTTTTTGGACACAACTTGAGTAATATCTGCTTTAATTTCTTCTTCTAAGTCTGGTTCTTTCTTTTCTTCTACCTGAACAGAAACTTCCTCTACTACTGTGATGGACTTTTCTCTTTTAGTCTTCGATTTCTTCTTCTTTTCTGCTTGAGGCAATTCTTCCGGAATTTCGTTTGTTTCAATTGTTTCACCAAGTTCTGGCTTACTAATTGGCGCGTCTTCTTGTAGTTCTTCTCGAATGGTAATTTCTTCTACAACTTCCACAGTCTTTTCTTTCTTAGTCTTGCCCTTTTTCTTTTCAGTTTCCGGTACTATTGGATATTCTTCAGGTTCCTTTGATTCAGGTACCTCTGGTATATGTTCAGTTACCTCCTCTTGTTCTTGAATGGGTTCTTTGAGTACTTCTTGTTGAATTGTAACTTCTTCAACAATCTTTACAGTTTTTTCTTTCTTTGTTTTACTCTTTTTCTTCTTTTCTGTTTCTTTTTCAGGTTCCTCAGCTACGATTTCTGTGATTTCTTCAACAGTAGATTCTTCTTCAGTTTTATCCGAAATCACTTCTGGAATTTCGCTATCTTCGGAAACCGTTATTTCTTCGGTGACTTTAACAATTTTTTCTTTTTTAGTTTTTGTCTTTTGCTTTTTCTCTGTTTTTAATGCCTCAACTGTCATAATTTCTTCTTTTGTTTCCTGTGTTTGAATCGGTTGTGGCGTAGGTTTTAGATTGACTTCTTCAGTTTCATCTTCTTCAGGTAATTT
Source organism: Ectropis grisescens (assembly GCA_017562165.1). Taxonomy (NCBI): domain Eukaryota; kingdom Metazoa; phylum Arthropoda; class Insecta; order Lepidoptera; family Geometridae; genus Ectropis; species Ectropis grisescens. Next base: position 36,518,122 of record CM029767.1, read on the forward strand.
CCGTTTCGGAATAGGTTTTAAAACCACTTCTTCTTTGACTTCTTCTGCTGGTTTCGTTTTACGCTTACTTGTGCGCCATGAAGGTTGTTCTGGAGCTATTTCTTCGGAGGCTGGTTCCTGAATAGGTGTCTTTTTAATTTTTACCGGCTTTTCTTCATTTTGTTCTAATTTATCAACAGGTTTCAAAATTACTTCTTCGTTTGGCTCTTCTTCTTTGGGTTTCTGTCTTTTCCCAGTAGGCCATTTTGTTTCTTTCGTTTCTATTTCTTCTACTTGTTTCTCTTGTTTTAATGGTGTTAATTTAACTTCTTCGGGCTTCTTCTCTTCTGGTTCCGTGACTTGTTGTTTCTTGGGAATTGGTTTCAGAGACACTTCTTCTTGTGGAAGGTCTTTTTTAGGATGTCTCTTACCCGTAGGCCATTTTATTTCTTCAGGCGTAGTTTCGTCCACTGGTTTGTCTTTTTTGAAAGGTTTCAACTTGACTTCCTCTACTGATTCTGGTTCTATATCTTCAGGTTTCGGTTTACGTGGAATCGGTTTTAAAACTACTTCTTCTTTGGGTTCTTCTTCTTTTGGAAGCCTTCTGCCAGTAGGCCACTTAGTTTCTTCTGGTTCTGAAACTTCTACTTGTTTAGGTTTTGTAATGGATTTCAAAGAGGCATCTACATCTATTTCTTCTGACTGCTTTTGTTTGGGAACTGGTTTGAGATTCACATCTTCCTTTGGTTCGTTTTCTTTAGGTCGTATTTTACCAGTAGGCCACGTCTTTTCCTCAGATTTTTCTACTTCTTTTTCCTTAGGCTTTTTAATAGGTTTCAGTGAAACTTCGACGGGGGATTCTTCTGGCTTTTCTTGTTTTGGAATTGGCTTCAGCTTAATTTCTTCTTTTGGTTCTTCTTCCTTTGGTTTTCTTTTACCAGTTAACCATGGGGTCTGTTCAGGCTCTTCTGATTCAACTTGTTTTGTCTTTTTTATTGGTTTTAGCTGAACATCTTCAACTTTTTCTTCCTTTGATTCCAATGGTTTTGGTTGTCTAGGAATAGGTTTAAGAACTACTTGTTCTTTAGGTTCTTCTTCTTTTTCTATTTTTTTACCTTTCCGCCATGCTGGTTCTTGTGGTTGTATTTCTTCCGCGGGTTTATCTTTTTTAATTGGCTCTTGAACAAGTTCAGATTTTTGTTCTGCTGGTTGTGATTTAGGGATTGGTTTCAACACTACTTCTTCTTTTTGTTCTTCTTCTTTTGGCCGTCTTTTGCCAGTAGGCCATTTGGTTTCTTTAGGTTCTTCAACTTCTACTTGTTTAGGTTTTTTTGACGGTTTTAGTTGAATTTCATCAACCTTTTCTTCCTGTGGTTCTAAAGTTTTTTGTTGCCTGGGAACCGGTTTCAAAACAACCTCTGCAGGTTCTTCTTTTGGTTCTTTTTTACCTCTACGCCAAGTAGGTTCTTCTGGCTTCTTAACTTGTTCAGATATTTCTTTAGGCTCCTCTAGCTTAGAAGTAGGTTTAAGAATTATTTCTTCTTTAACTTCTTCTTCTTTCGGTCGTCTTTTTCCAGTAGGCCATTTGGTTTCTTCAGGTTCTTCTATTTCTACTTGTTTGGGTTTTCTTACTGATTTTAGTTGAGCCTCTTCAACTTTTTCTTGTTTTGGTTCTTGTGTTTTCTGTTGCTCAGGAACTGGCTTAAGAATAAAGTCTTCTTTAGGTTGTTCTTCTATTGGTACTCTTTGAGTTTTACGCCATGTTGGTTCCTCAGGCTGCCGATTTTGTACTGGTATTTGTTCTAATGTTTCTGGCTGAGGAATAGGTTTAAGAGTTACTTCTTCTTGAGGTACGTCTATTTCTTGTTTCGATCTCTTTACTGGTTTTAAATGTACTGTTTCCAATTTTTCTTCTTCTGGCTCTATAGTTTTCGACTGTCTAGGAATCGGTTTTAAAATAATCTCTTCCTTAGGTTCTTCTTCTTTGGGTTTTCTTATACTTTTACGCCAGGTTGGTTCTGCTGGTGTAATGCCTTCTGTTGGTTTTTCTTGTTTTAATGGTTCATGGGCTTGTTCAGGTATTTCTTCAGGTGTTTCAGATTTAGTAATTGGTTTAAGAACTACTTCGTCTGTTTGTTCTTTTTCTTTCGGCCGTCTTTTACCAGATGGCCACTTTACTTCTTCAGGTTCTTCAACTTCTACTTGTTTAGGTTTCCTTGTTGGTTTCAAATGCACTTTTTCCACCTTTTCATCCTTTGCATCTAATACTTTTGGGACTGGTTTAAGAACGACTTCCTCTTTAGTTTCCTCTTCTTTTGGTTTAGTCTTTCCTTTACGCCATGTAGGTACTTCTGGTGTAATTTCATCTACAGGTTTATCTCGATCAACAGCATGTTTTATTTTGTCTGGTATCTCTTCTGGTTCCGTTTCTTTCTGAATAGGTTTAAGAACTACTTCTTCAGTTGGTTTTTCTTCTTTTGGTCTTCGCTTACCAATTGGCCACACCGCTTGCTCAGGTTCTTCCGTTTCTACTTGTTTAGTTTTTCTTACCGGTTTTAGTCTTACTTCCTCTACCTTTTCTTCTTGTGGTTGTTCTTTCTTTGATGGCCTTCTTCCGGTACGCCAAGATGGCAGTTCTGGAGCTACTTCTTGTGGCTTATTTATTTCATCAATATCATGATCTTTTAGCCTATCTTCTTTATATGATTCGAGTGGCTTTGGTATGGGTTTTAAAGTTGTATCTTCTTGTGGTTGCTCTTCTTTTGGTTTTCTTTTACCTGTACGCCAAGTTACTTCTTCTGGTTTATCTTCTTCGATTGGTTTTTCTTTTTTAGTTGGTTGAATCTTGATTTCTTTTGGTTTCTCTTGTAGTGATTCGTCTGGTTTTTCAACTGGCTTTACGGACAAAGCTTCTTCTGGTTTTCCACTTTTAGAAGTTCTCCTTGTCAAAGGTTTGTCAAGCTTGTCTAATTGCGTTTCAGTTGCTTCGTCTTTTATTTTCAAAATAACTGTGTTCTCTTCTCGCGTCATAGCTTCATCAATAATTATTGTCTCAGCTTTTTGAATAGACCCCTTTCTTACCTCTTTCAGTTGTACTTCTTCCAATTTTTCTTTCACTATAGGAGTTTTCTCGACTTTAGTAGGCCGAAGTTTTATACTTTCTTGATTCCAAGGCACTGCTTCTTTCTTTTCTTCCTGTGTTATTATCGGTTTTCTTTCTTCTGGCCTTGACTTCTTCCAGTTTGGTGTTTTTTCTAATTGTTCTATTTCTGTTTCTTCTACGCTCATGATAGCCGATGTATCTTCCGTCCTAGTTCCCTCAGTAACTAGTTTTTGTGATTTTTGCTCCCGCCAGTGTTTTGTTTCTAGAGACTTTTCTACGGATTCGTCACTTGCACTGGAAACCTGCAAAATTTTAGAATCCTCAACGACAGATTTTTCTTGAACTCGTGGTTTTCTCCATGGTTTGGGTACAAGGTCGTCAGATACTTTCAGTTCCACAGATTCTTTGTTATGGACATCCAAAACGGTGCTTTCTTCTGTATGTACGGTTTTCAAAAGTTTTTGCGATTCCTGTGTTTTTGCTTTTTCGTCTGGTTTCTTGTCGATGGGACTGACTTCATCGCGTTTTGTCTTGCGCCAGTGCTTGATTTCTAGGTTTTCCTCAGTAACAATTTTCTTTGTGTCCACACTTTTCTTACGCCAAGGTACGTCTGACCTCATTCTTCTCGTTTCTATATCTTGCGCACTTTGCACATTTAAGATGTTAGAGTCTTCGGTTGATTGATATGATGTTTTACTTTTACTGATTTCAATATCTTCTGTAGAATACGATTCATCGTCTACTTTTTCACCAAATGTCTTCTTTGTAACTGTTTTGCGAGTTTCTGAAATTCAAAATGTTTTTTTTTTCATTAGTATTAATTAGAGTAATTATAGTACATAATTGTTTTATAGTTAAATTATTCGGCGTTACAAGGGTTGAATTTAGTCGGTAAAATGAAACGCGTTATTTAGTTGTACTATTTGTTAACATGCATACACTCGTTTGAGCGTAAGTACGAATCACTCTTTGGCGATTAACAATTATAGATAATAATCATTGCTACGAAAGTTATCTTTTCTCATAGGTATGACTAGATATCTGGATTTGTTACTGAACTTTTCATACTGTACAACTCATTTATTTATTTCTTAATCAAGCTGGTGCTAGACGTTATCTTCATATAGCGTGAAATGTATTTTGTCGATATTTTATTGTGATTTTTATTACACAAATATTCACGCAGCATGTTTCGCAATTGAGCCGTTTATTAGCCCAAAAATAATCGTTTTTTTTTTTCAAATCTACCTACCATGATATATTATGTCGTATTTTGTGTAATTGGTTATATAACACAAAAAAGACGAGGGAATGGGAGAATTTCACTGTAGAATTTTATGACAAATCGTCCAAACTTATAGAAGTAATTGTTAAATGCAGACACCCATTACAAGACAGAAAAAATGTGTCAAGGGACACTAGGCAGGATCGAGCTTGCTTCGGAAAAAAACAGAAGCAACACAATTCGCTAAATAAAAAATATATTGCTTAATTTTATTATTTATGGTACGATCATCTGAACAATAAATTTGGTAACACTAGCCACGAGCAGGTTTTACCCGTCACTGCTGATGTATATTTTTCTTACGGTTTTAGTCCCACACTTTTTTCAGTTCGGTCGCGCAGCAAACTCCCTATCTCCTCCAGTAACGAAGCCTGCCGTAAGAAATTTCGCTCCAAAAACATCGACAAAATATTTATTTTGTTTTTTGATACTTTCGCTATAACACTTATCGCTATAACCCAGAGCTTTCAATCTGTCGTTGTTCTTTCTGGTATCTACCTACTGAATATTCTGTCAAGAATCGTTAATAATAATAGCGTTAATAGTTCCCGATCTTTAGTTTGGCCTGACTGCCTATACTTTTATTAAAAACTAGCTGACCCTGCGATCTTCGTACCACCATATTGTTTCAATTAATGTAACATTAAAGATGCCCCGTGACTGCGGGACAGCTGAGGAGACAAGAGAACCTTCTCACTCGTTACTAAAACCATGCCCAAAGAGGTTGTGGTATCTTACGACATTATGATCACTTCAAATCTAGTTTAGGCTTAGAGCATTTGAGTATCCAGGATCAGAGTCGGTATAGCTTTGACTCATATTTGAAGATGTACCGCTAAATGGGAATTCCTTTTCAGACCATAAAAATTGTTTTTTTGACGGTTGTGACATATAAATTGGATAATATGCCATGTGCCCTTTTTATTTGAGTCTTAAATCTTACCTTATACCTACATTACCTTAGTTCTCACTGAGAATATAACAATCTGCATTTTTGAGTGTTAAAAACGTATTAAACTAACACAGAATCGACACATGCTTTTCATCATTATCAGGCATCTAGGCCTCTCCCCTAGATTTCCACAACGAACGGTCCTGCGCATCCTGCAACCAGCGGTTTCCAGCGGCCTTTGTGAGGTCATCTGTCCATCTAGTGGGAGGCCGTCCAACACTGCGTCTTCCGGTTCGTGGTCGCCACTCGAGAACCTTTCTTCCACATCGGTTGTCAGTTCAGCGAGCGATGTGGCTGCTGCCCTTTGCCACTTCAGCTTGCTTACTCTTTGAGCTATGTCGGCCACTTTCGTTCTTTTGCGAATATCCTCATTACGGATTCTGTCGCGCAAAGAGCCTCCGAGCATAGCTCTCTCAATAGCTCGCTGTGTGACTTTGAGCTTCGTTATGAGGCCCACAGTAAAGGACCACGTCTCAATTCCATAAGACATCACTTTAGGCATTGGGGTATTTTGGACTCAAAGATGTGCCGAAGTTTCCCGAACGCTGCCCATCCGAGTTGGATCCTTCACTGGACCTCTTTGTCGAAGTTGGATATACCTAATTGGATCTTTTGACCCAGGTAGACGTATTCGTGAACAACTTCGAGTGTGGTAGTCCCAACAATAACCGGTACAGGTGAGACATGAACATTTGACATGATCTTCGTCTTGTCCATATTCATCCTCAAACCTACCTGTTGGGATACCCTACTGAGGTCCCTGAGCATAGCACCGAGGTCCTCCAGCGACTCCGCCACAATGACTACGTCGTCGGCAAACCGAAGGTGAGTGATGCATTCGCCGTTGATATTGATGCCATATCCGTTCCAGTCCAGTAGCTTGAAAACATCTTCCAGCGCGGCAGTGAACAGTTTCGGAGATGTAACATCTCCCTGTCTCACGCTTTTCTGTAGCTGGATATGTTTTGTGCACCGGTCCTGTAATCGGACATACATTGTGGCTTTGTTGTAAATACACTTCAACACTTCGATATAGCGATAGTCGATGCGGTATCGCTGAAGAGACTGAAGCACTGCCGAGGTCTCGATGGAATCGAAGGCTTTCTCATAGTCCACATACGCTATGCATAGTGGCCGATTATACTCCTCGGTTTTCTGTATAATCTGCCGAAGCGCATGGATGTGGTCTATGGTACTATAGCCTTTTCGGAAAACGGCTTGTTCGGGTGGCTGGAAGTCGTCAAACCTTCGTGCGAGGCGATTCGTGATTACCCTCGAAAACAACTTATAAACGTGGTTCAGAATTGAGATGGGTCTGTAGTTCTTCAACAAGGCGTTGTCACCATTTTTGAAGAAGAGCACCACCACACTTCTGCTCCACGCTTCTGGCGTATTACCGTTAAGTATGACAGAGTCGAACAGCTTCTGGAGGACTTTAAGAACCGGTTTTCTACCCGCTCTCAGAAGCTCAGTTGTAATTCCGTCGTCGCCAGGTGCCTTGTTGTTTTTAAGTTGTTTGAGGGCCATCCTAATCTCATACAGGCAAATGTTTGCAATGCAGCGTCTTAAACTTTACGTATAAAACTTTATTTAAATAATAACATTAAACATTAATAGCATTAAAACATTAACAACATTAAACTTTAAGCATGAAGAAGGAATCTAGACACAAGGTAGTGTGTCAAGCCAAGTAAATAAACTGACGAGCCGCATCATATGTAATATGGTCGTAATTGTAGATTTTAAGATACTCACTTAAATCTCTACCTCACGTGGTACTTTTTCATCTTTGATATTTTTTAATCCGATGTGATTGAGCAACAAACATCCAAACGTTATTTGAAATCCATACGTAGTAGTTAGTCTGGCTTATTTGAAATATGTTTTATGGTACATAATCAAACCTGGACTAGTTTGACCTATCTCCACGAGTACTTTGGTGATAGATGCTAATCAGGGTCTGATAATGGAGCTGGAGGGTAGTCAAAGAAACTCAGTAATTAAATAACGTAGCCCCATCGAGTTTGGGCTCGTTTGATTGTCTTGATAAGTACTTATAATCGAGAGTGAATCGGTTTTTTCTAGGTAAGCACGCTCCATCGTAGATCTCATCATCGCTTAACATCAGGCGAGATCAAGTGAGAGGTCAAGTGCGAACCTATTATAGTTAAAAAAAAAAACTTTGGTGATAAATAGTAACTAGGGTTTGATGATGGAGCTGGAAGGTGCTCATAAGAACTCAGTAATTGAACGACGATGGGCGATGGCGATCGAAGTGCCAATCAGAGTACATCTAATCTTGCTTTGCTCTCAGTGTGACCTTTTTCTGCCTAAAATACTTTTCTTTATAGTTTCCAGTGTTCCTACCTTACAATGCGGTTATAATCCATGCGTTGTGGATTAGAGAAGAGGTGTAGAATGCATAAAGACACTGTTGATTGAATCTTAGCCGACTGTGTTTGACGACGCTTCTGTCGGAACAGTAAATCATTAAAATTGTTTGTCAAGTCAATCAACTCTGTTACATATCAACGGTCTGTAGTAGTAGGTACGCAGACGATAGCACCTTTGTAGAGAGTTACATATATCTAGCGCACGAGCCAGAGGGCAAGCCCAGGTACTGAGAGAGAGTACGATCGAGCAGTTGAACTTGGCCCTTGAGACAGTCTTTGAATGGAGCGATGCCAATCTGGCCAAGTTTAACGAAGGCAAGACAAAGGCGTGTTTGTTCCCCGCAAAAAGAAGTGAATTCTAACAGACTCCTACTTTTCGAGATGTAGCCGTACCGATTACCGACCATCTCGAGCTTTTGGGCGTGTTACCTTGACATCTACGCTCAACTTTGGCTTTTCTTATATCGAGTCCGAAGCTAAAATAGCTGCCAAAAACTCGGTGTCCTATCAAAAGTGCGAAGGTACTTCAAGTCTGAATAATGGCTTACGTTATATCAAGCACAGATTCGCTCTTATATGGAGTACTGTTCGCACCTTTGGGATCGATCGGCTAAGTATCAGCTCGAGGCTCTGCAATCGATCGAGAAACGTGCCAAAAGGTACTTGACACTGACACTCTTGTGCGAACTTCAAAGTCTTGAACATCGCCGCAAAATTGCTAGCTTCTCGGTTTTTTATCGGATACACTTCGGAGAGTGCGCGATTGATATGCATGATTTAATACCATCTCGCCCTTTTTTATCGGACCACTTGTAGCTCGATGAAGCGACATCGTTTTATGCGACTCTACTTATGTGATGAGAACGGCTACGCTGTGGAATGACCTACTTGAGTAGATTATCCCCGATGGTTATAATCTTGGTGTCTTCAAATCGAGAGTGAATCGGTTTCTTCATCGTAGGCCACATCGTCGCTTAACATCAGGCAAGATGTCGGTCTAGTGTAAACCTATTCAAGTAAAAAAAAAAGTTTTTAATATAAAAAACTTTCATAGTTCTTGCGACAAAATGTAGCTTTTGTGCTATTACACACTTATATTTAGGGTAGTGATTTTTTTAAATATCATTTGAAACTAAACATTTCTGTACTTCTCCCTCAGGATAGAACCTAAGAGTTTATTTTATATTATTCCTTTTGCTGTAAGTGCATTTGCTGTTTGCCCAGAAGATTTATACTGCTAACCATTTAGGGCACAGTCTTTCATACTTCTGTCTCTTATCTTCTAGATCGTAATCATTCAGTGCAATAATAATGAGCGTTAATAATTAGTTCTATAGGCGGAAAACTATATTCAAACTCAGCTATCACACTTTCAAACATCTCTTCACTCTTCTGAACTCTTGACCGCGTCAACAGATATCACGAAACTTAGCATTTAAGTGTAACTTGGTCTTTTGGTAACTTGAGAGATAGGATAGTTTATATTTCGGTTTCGGTTTATATGAAAATATCCGAGTGAAGCCGGAACGGACCACTAGTATCTTCTATGTTTTTAATATGTGATGTAAAAAACATAGCCAACTGACCAATCACTACGAGGTCTGCATGTACGTACTCATACGTAATGTACTTGTGAAAAATAATTTGCCTACTAAATGGGTGTCAACTAGGGTTTGCATTCGAATAGTCGATTATTCGAATTGTTCGAATAGTAATTACGCACGAATATTCGAAAAGCAAAAACATGACATTCGAATATTCGAGTATCGGTGGATCAGCCACATTTATGGTTGCTTAACACACATAACCAGTCATAATCCCAATTACTACTATCATTTTCATTGACGTTTTATCTCATTAACTTTGTTAATGGTTATCTAGCGAAGGAATTATTCAAATATTTAAAATTAAGCTACTACTAAGACGTAGACGATAGCCTAAAGCTAAAAAAGGAGACGTGCGAGATGCTCCTGCAATCCGCAAGTGATGCTTCTCAGTGTTTTTTTTAAATAAATAGTGACGAGACGATCAGGACATGTGCCTGATGGTAAGCAACATGTCTGACACATAACAGCACAGTGACACGCAGCTATTGGAACATGAAGAGACCAAATCATAACCTAGCACTGCACTGCGCTCGTCACCCAGAGATCTAAGATCTGATATCTCTAAGCCCTGTAATTTCTCTGGAAACATTGCACATTACTGCTTGGCTGTAGAATAACTGGCAAAGGTGTGGTACTTCCCCAGGCGAACTCTGCCAAGAGTCCTACCACTACTGAATATTGTATATAGTATTGAAGAAGGAATAGGCATATCTCAACTATGCGACATACACTGATTCAACACTAAATGGGTTGAAGAGACCATCTAGCAGAACAAAGGCTTTTAAGTGTTTGCGAGAGATCTGTCTACTGGGCAAAGTCAACTGATGGCTGATGAAGGTGAAGACTGAGGATGGAAAGGTCGTATGGACCAAATCCGAGCTGAAGGGCGAGGCGAAGAGGTGTTTCGAATAGTTACACACGATAACACAGCAGCCTGTCGTAAATCTGGCCCATGACCTAAGAATTAGATCAACCCGACACTATATCGAAGATATCACGGACGTTAGCCTGTACGGGACTCCAATGAGGCTGAAAAAGTTCAAAATCAATAAAGCGCTAGTTAATAACAGAAATCACAGCTGAGATATTCCAACTAGTAGGTTTACCTAGGCTAAGGACTCTACAAAAGCTTTTTAATTCCGTCATACTCGAAAGTATAATGCCTAAATGTAAGAAGGGCGACAAGATCTTGTCGAAGAATTATAGGCCCATTACGCTTCTATGTCATATCTATAAACTGTTTTCAAGGATAATTTAGAATCTTTTCACTCGCAGGTTTGATGATTCCCAACCTTCCGTACTCTCTCCTGTACTCCGTACTCTGTCCTACCTCTACCCTACCTACCTCTCGAGAGTCAAGGGCATAATATTCGGCGCTGGCCCAGTGCGGGTCGGTGGATGATACATGACTTCGATATATTATAGGTATTTGTCGGTTTCCTCACGATGTTTTCCTTCGCCGTTTTTAAGTTAGCGCCATTACGCACATGACTTCGAAAAGTCAGTGGTGCGCGTGGGATCTAAACCCGGGGCTCCAAATCGGCAGTCGCTATTCGCGTGGTTAGACCAGCCGTAACTATCTATATCAGCCGTAAAATCGAAAGTGTAAGATCATATTCTTCACTACAGTGCTCCGTGGTTTTACCTGCATAGTTCCTGTTCCCGTTATTTTCCCGCAATAAAAGGAGCCTCTGCGCTATTCTACAGCTAAGCCAAGTTACAGCTGGTGTAGTCGGGAGAACGGTGACTGCTGATCCGGAGCCCCTCGTTCGAATCCCAAACCTGAACCACTGTCTTTTCGGAGTCATGTGCGTAATGCGGCTACCTTAAAATAAGGTAAAACAGTGAGAAAACTGGCATGTACCCATAATCTTTCAAGATCTTGTGTCATCTACCAACCCATACTGGACCAGAGTTGTGCCAATGTGCTGGATTATGGCCTTGTTCTATCTTTGTGAGAAGAGGCCTCGAGTCCCAGCAGTGGGAACATTTAGTGAGCTGCGTATGTATGAACTATTTTTGACAGTAATCTAACCGAAACTTCGTCATAGACCTGATCCGACGTGATTGACCAGCAAACACCCAAACATCTGACCTTTCATTTTAGTATGATAACTAATCATTCCAGTACAAAAAGTAATGATATCCCATCAAAAACATAAATGTGAAATGAGAGCCAAGTTCAATACTATGCTATATGGCTTGATTGTTGACTTCAATAACAAAGAAGTGAGATGTAAATGGGTGCCAAGTTCAATGATGTGCGATGTGGTAAGAAATACTCATGGTCATTTGCTCGGGGTATGGCCTTAATTGGACACGAAATACCAATGGCCAACAGCTGGGATTGGTGATAATAATGTCAAATATAAATACTTTTCGTTTTCTTATTTCTTAAATTATGGAAAGCTAAAAGGTTTTTCATAACTTTGGTTTGAGTTCAAATTTTCCTCCAATCATTGAGCAGGTTCAAACTACGAGTAGCTAGCTGCCTTCATATGCTTCAGGCTCATAGGCATAGGCTTCAGGAATTACTTTCTGGTCATTGTAAACTGTACATGGTTTTTTTGTATAATTTATCTCCACGGACTCATGTGTCCTTTTTAGGGTTCCGTAGCCAAATGGCTAAATACGGGACCCTTATAGATTCGTCATGTCTGTCTGTCCGTATGCCAGAGCCACTTTTCTCCGAAACTATAAGAACTATACTATTGAAATTTGGTAAGTAGATGTATTCTATGAACCGCATTAAAATTTTGAAAAGATAGAAAAAAACAATAAATTTTAGGGGTGTCCCATACTTAGAACTGTGACTCAATTTTTTTTTTCCATAAGAACCATACGTCTGGGTTATCTATGGATAGGTCTTTAAAAATGATGTTGAGGTTTCTAACATATTTTTTTTCTAAACTGAATAGTTTGTGTGAGAGACTCTGCCAAAGTGGTAAAATGAGTGTAACTACTAAACCCCCCTGTAACTTCTAAAATAACCCATCCCCTGTAACTTCTAAAATAACCTCCCCTGTAACTTCTAAAATAAGAGAATGACAAAACTAAAAAAAAATGTATGATGTACATTACCATGTAAACTGTCAACGAAAATTGGTTTGAATGAGATCTATTAAGTAGTTTTATTTAATACTAGGCCCGCCCCCGGCTTCGCACGGGTACATACACACACACACACCCTTTTTTTGTATCGGTTTTAAAAAAAAGTAAAATTATAAAGGGAGTTTGAATTTTTTTTATGATTTTTTTTTATTAATATTTTTTTGAATTTTTTATTTTAAAATTTTATACATATATAATATTATTTACAAAAAAAAATATTATTAGTTTTAGTGAGTCAGAGCTTCCCTGTAAACGATATTTGAAGTAGTTTTATTTTGTGGCAGCAAAATAAATTGATTTTCAGGAGCTCCGACACGTGGGCCAACATACAGTTGGCTTTGAGTGAAACATTCTTTTCGTAGGTCGATCCCTAATAATTCGAAGGTTTGGCCCTGGGACTTGTTAATAGTTAACGCAAAAGATGATTTCACCGGAAACTGAAGTCGTTTAAAAGGGATTGGCAGATCAGTTGGAATCATCGGTATCCTCGGTATATGAGCTAGTTGACCAGCTGCTGGGCCAGTGATAAAATTTTGTTCAGCAAGCCGCTGCGAACGCTCGATACTTGACTCTCTAGCACGCGATTGCGACGCGTATTCTCTCCGACTTGCAAGGCGATTTTCAGTTTCTGATGAAGATTCCTCATTACGCCGTATTTTTATTGCCCTCGCCTGGGAACTATGTTTAGAAAGTTGATATCTTGATCTTTTGGCATTTTAGGGCATTATAAAATGAAAATAGAAGGAAATAAATAATTAAACAGGCTTTTACTAAATTTTTGCTTATTGAACTATATGAAGTACTAAGCTGTTTGAATAATTAAAATATAATGTTTATTATCAGGTAAGTAGTAGGTACTTATTGAAAGAAAATTAAAAATATGGGCGTAGAAAACTACCTTTTACTAAATTTTTGCTTAAATTTTGAACAGGAATGAATACCCATAAAATACTACTATAAGCAGTTTGAAAAGTTACATTAAAATATAATATTTATTATCATATACTCATTTACCTACGAAACGAATTTAAAGCGAATGAAAAAAAATTTCAAGCTAAAATCATACGATCACGCACACGACCGCTGCGTAGGGAGCCGATCGCGCGAGTGAGCCGCGCGGCACTTAATTTTATTACATTGACTCGCGACACTTTTTGTAGATAATGATGAGTTCTGCAAAGTCGTAGTAAATGATTTTGTTCTATCATCAATAGTTTTCGCAGCGAACGCGACGTAAGGAATTTTTCAGGTCTTTTTTTTACACCTTATGTTACATTATTGGAGTTTTAGTAAGGATTCCTAATTTTTTTTTAAATATAATATAGCCTATGTTACTCGGGGATAATGTAGCTTTCCAAAGGTAAAGGATTTTTGAAATCGGTCCAGTAGTTTCGGAGCCTATTCATTACAAATAAACAAACAAATCTTTCCTCTTTATAATATTAGTATAGATGTCATAAATTGACTATTGTAAAACACTGATTAAAGTAACAACGAACTACAAGAACTTTTTATGTTATGTTACTTGCTACTACGGAAGCCTTCGTGGGCGAGCCCGAATCGCACTTGACTTTTTTCATTTGCAATGTCGGAAGACTTAAATGTTAAATCTGTTCTTGAAAACTAAGTACTCGTATCTCTAAAGCTATTAACATGTATTTTATTAACAAAGCTGCCCTCTGGCCAAGAGCCTCCATCAGCACCGCATTTAGGTCCTTTATGGCCATCATCTGAAAGTTGTAGTATCTGATGGCACACACACATATTAGACATACTCGTGGTTAATTGTCCGCTTTGTAGACAGTTAACTATTTTGAGTTCTTTTACATACATTTTGTATCTTTCTGCTAACGTATGGGCGCAGAATACATCATAAATACAATATTTTAGTTTATAAGTCCATCGTCATCACTTTCGACTAGCCTGAAAGCCAGTTCTTCAAGAACAGAAGAGCCTAATTTCTGAAACCGTTTTACTGAAGTTAGCGGGATTTTCAATAGCAGATGGCTGATTATGAGTTACATAGGATACTTTTATTAAAAAAAGGGCTGTTATAAGTTTGACGTCGATATCTATATGTATGTCTGTATGTCTGTGTGTGTGTGTCTGTCTGTGACGCCGTAGAGCTCAAACGGGTGGGCCGATTTCGATGCGGCTCTTTTGACGTGACAACGTCTTATAAATTGGTTTGCCGGGTGACACTTTAAGAAACTGCGTTACGCTCCGCTCACATTATGCGCTCACAACGAGAGCGAGTGAGAGGCACGCGTCCCTTCCACTCGGGCATGGTTAGCCCGCCTAAGAGCGAGAGAGACAGACATAAAAAGTGAAAGGCACGCGTCCCTTCCGTAAAATTATTTTACCACTCAAAGTCGTTGTCACGTAAAACTTTCGCCCGTATACCGACTTTACAGGCAACCAATTTTTTATTTGAAGGTTAATTTCCGTGCGGTGGTTGAAAAAAAACGTGTATTTAGACAAATACTGAGTTTATAAAGGTTGACTGACAAATTATATAATATTATTATCGTATGATCTAGAATAGCACTTATGCAATATGGACGTATAATAAAAGTCGGACGTAGGTTCTTAGATATGTTTGGTTAATATCAATTCAAGATGGCCGCCTCCACAAAATGGCGAACAAAATATTTCTTCGCAACTACCTCAATATGGGTATCAAATAAAAGGGCTTGACTAGTAAAATACTATATACTACGACCAATTTTAAATCCAAGAATGCCGCTACCACAAAATGAGGATTTCTATTAATTTTTCAATACTACCTCAATATGGGTATCAAATAAAAGAATATTATGCAATATGACAAATTTCAAATCCAACATGGCCGCCACCACAAAATGGCGAAATACATTTCACTTACTACACTACACTTAACTAACTAACTAACTAACTTTGAACTACAAGTTATAATCGGGTTATGGATATGATAAAAATATTCACCCCTGACTCAGTGACAGAGATAGATATAGACAGAGATAGATCTTCGCTCTAAGTACTTCCCTATACTTGTAGATATACGCAGGAGATATTACTACCAGAATTTGATTTCAGAACATTAGGAACCCGGCGAATTTGTTTCATAAATTGTCCTATTGTGCTTTGTTAGAAATTCCTCAATAGTTACAAAACATGAGATATTATTTCTTGTGTTGTAATATTATAGTTTATAGGCTGTATGTGTATATCGCCCAAAGACTAGACGAACCTAAAGCTTAAAAAATAGTTAAATGGTATTTCTTCATATTTTAAATTCCTGAATTGCTTGGAAGCGAGTTTTGTTCGCATAGAGAAGACGAGGGCCAGTCCGCGTACGGGGAATTAGTTTGTCCAGGGTAAATGCATCAAGCTACCTAAAAGGACAAGAGTCAGGTTCGTCACTCCCATTCCCATGCATCGCCACACCTACTCGAAGAAAGGTAAGTACGTAACAACATTTTATAGCGTCCGTTTATTTCACTATAATTTAATATGAACTGTTAAGTTTTGTGATTTCTAACTTTACTACTCGTCGTTGTGGTCTGTGATATATATATTTTCATTGACGATCTTAAGGCACTCCCATTCCTTTATTTAGCCTGATATAGATATAAGTAGATATGCAATTAGGTACTTACGTCATAGGTTCTACATCCTCCTGGATTTGCTTCAGGTTTCACACAGTGTCCTTCGAGTTATTGTATACTAAGACGACTAAACTAAGCACTAATATGGATCCTTGTTCGAACATTGAACGCTTAATACGCGCCTTCATAACAAAACGTCAAAATAATGCGAAACGTTCAAATTATGTCGACGTCACAAAAGAAAGAGAAGTAAATAATGTGTTTATTAACTAATCACATTTTGTAAAGTTCTTTGACGACAAAAATATTGACAAAGTTTTGACGTGATGTTACATACTGTGTTTAGGGGCATAAATAGACTTCATTTTTTTTAAATAGTCATATCTAATTATAATAGTTTCAATCAAAAGGAACCATATTAGGCTTTCCAGAAGGTTTAGTTTTCCAAAAAAAAACTCCTCTAGTTTGTCACTAACTTCTATTTATCTAAAAATATCCTTGCAATAATTAAATTAAAAAATCTTCTTAACTTAGAATCTGTGTAATATTTTTAGATCTCCTCCAGGGAAGTGTAATGTTAAATTTTCTAAAAATATTACGCGAATACGTATGCAACTCAAAATTACAGGATCAAGGAAAAGGCACCAACATCCAAGGCAATCATAAAGGCAGTAAAACGATTAATGGTGCTCGAATTATTTTTCAGGATGACAAAATGGCTCAAAGTCATAAACAGGTCTCATTAAACATACTAAGATTATTGTCAAGAACAAAACCTTATTAGCGTTAAAGTTAATCAACTGTTTAGTTACGACAGTGAAAAAAAATGTGATAAAATGAGATCACAACTGCCATTCAATGGAATGAAAGAAGAGGTAAGAGTTTAGATAGAAGTGCCGTATGAGGAAGCGACTGTTAGTGGCTGACCACCGGCCGCCGCCGCATGGCCTCCCGACTCGGCCGGGGCCGGTCGCCGAGCGACGACCGTCGGCCCGATCTTCCCCATCCTGCCCACTATCTATCCCTGTGTATTGAGTGTTGAATAATGCGAAAAATTATTCATTTGATTTCGTTTATTTAAAATCGTTCACATAAATTAACATACAAATAGAATTTTTCATAAATAGGTGAAGTAATTATTAATAACTATTCTAATATTTTAGTCATAAAAGTGCCACGTCTAATAACTTAATTATAATTAGGAAAACATACAAACACATTTCAATTTTAACAATGTCGTGCACTTAATTAGGCTCACTTTAACGTTACACTATAAAATCTCATTCGATTCGGATATTTGTACTCGCAGAAAGAAATGTTTTTTTTTTTCGAGAACAACGGTAGAACATAGAAACTGGCAAGGCAAAGAGAGATGCGTGCGTGCTCGGTTCGTCCGGCGCGGAGGGCGCGCGGATGCTCGGTTCTTACTGGGGACAGTTGACAGCGACCGGGGAGTACCGCGAGTGAGTCTGCCTACCCGCTCCCGCGCGGCGGGGTTAGTGGCGCGGCGCCGCGCGGGGAGCCGCTCGCTATGGGCACACTGACACTACATACAACACATGCTCGGGTTAGAAGCTGAGGCGGCAGTGCGCGGCGCCGCGCCGGCGGCCGCTCGCCGCCGCGCCGCGCCGCGCCGCGCTCCACTGCGCCGTTACCGAGATCATTCCTAGGGCTTCCCAATGGCAGATCTCAACACAAAAAGCGGAAAACTTTACTTTATTACTCATTGTTAATTAGCCAAATAAATCTAAGCGCAGGCTTAAAATTATTTCATGAGAGTATTGGGTGAAAAATACATTTTGACGACGCGTCCGACGTGACGCCGCTCGCTTCGAATTAAACGCCGTGGGAAGTACTAATTTACAATATGATCTATGACAATAGATACATAATTTAGTAAACATCGTAGCGGTAAAAGCAAAACAAAACAATCGTTGGATGTCTCGTGTTCGTGTTAATCACATGTGACGCTGAGGCCGCTCTAGGGCGCGCCGGCGTGTGGCGCGTCGCCGCTGCTCCTCGGGGCTGGCTCCGCCGTCCAGGTGCATATATATAGGTACACAAAAAGCTTTGTATGTACAGCATTGTTAATTCGCCCAAATAACGGTATGCATTATGTATATTTTCGTAGACGTGTGGTGTTAGTGCGCGCCGCGGTCGCGTCCGCGCTTCGCCGCGCCGGCGTCGGCTGCGGTGGTCTGCGCGGGATCCGGCCGGGCCCGTTCGTCTGTACGCTACGACTCGAGTGCCATTGAACCTCGTTTCTCAAAGGCGCACGATCCGACGCCGATAGCAATCTTAAACAAAATCTCAGGACGCGGATAGAAAAAGATAACCGTCTTATCAGGTGAAAATAACGGCGTCGGGCCGTCGCCGATGAAACGACGACGAATGACACATCCAGCGACGAGCGCGTCCGCCAGCGAACGGGTCCCGGGGACGCGCGGGGTAAGCGGGCGGTGAACGTTATTGCGGAAACCGCTACGATCGTGATACGAGAAAGGCCGTGTCATGTAAAGGTTCGCTTGTCAACTATCTTTCGGAACAGTAGTTTTCACCCGATCTCTGGCAAAGTAGTAAGAGGACTACATGAATGTATGTAAGTAGTGCCGCGAGCTCGCCGCCTGTGTCTATGCCTTACTTTTGACGACTAGTTTGGCGGAGACCTCGGCCTGGCCGGCGGCCGTGGTGGCGCGGCACGTGAACACGCCCGTGTCCTCCTCGAAGGTGTTGCCGATCAGCAGCACGGCGTTCTCGCCCTCGTGGATCATCTGCAGGCAACACATCGCCACGTTAGCTCTACTCCATCAAACTGTTTACTCGTTTCCGGAACCTTCTAAAGGTTACGGCCGGAAGGTTTAGAACCGCGCGTAGCTGCTGCGGTATCGAATATATAAACTATTGTAAATTCTTCGTAAACGGTATACTTATATTGAATAAAAAATGGAATCAAATCCTATAGAAATAACAGGTTAGACCCTTAAAGTGACCAATTTCTAGGTGACAGAAATTTTTGCATTACGCTCGTTATTAAAAAATCGTTTTAAAAGTGTATGCAGTAAATATCTACAGTAATCGTAAAGGTCACACAATAGCGCTCTCTCGCGAATTAGAACAAAAATGTTATAGCCGCGTTTCAATAGCTACTAAGTAAAATAAACTACTTTTTATAATAACAAAATGACTCTATAGGCCACGGGACTGTAGTAAAAAAGGGTGAAGCAATACTAGGGAGTACATAAGAGGAGAAGAATACTGACCTGGAAGTCGGGCGTTTGCGGGATGAGCGCGCCCTCGCGCAGCCACTGAATGGTGGGCTTGGAGGCGCTGGAGACGCGCGTCTTGAACTGCGCCGGCTGGCCCTCGTGCACGACCAGGTCGCGCAGCGGCGTGAGCGTCGGCAGGCTTTCCTGCGCCGGCGCAGACACGCGCAGTGCGGCTGCGGCGGAAGCGCGGCCCGCGGAGTTGCTCGCCACGCACTCATACTCGCCCTCATCTTCCGGGAAAGCTTCCGAGATGCGCAACGTGTACTCGTCCGCTGTGCGCGACATCTGGAAGTACTTGGACGGCTTGATCGGTTTGCCGCTCTTGTACCACTGCACTGACGGCGCCGGCTTGCCGGCGATCTTGCAGCTGAACTCGACCGCCTGCCCCTCGGCCACGGCGCGCGGCTTCGGCGGCTCAACGATCTCCGGTGCAGCGTTCCCGGCTCCCGTCGCCGGCTTCGGCTTATCCTTAGTGGGCGGCGCGTTCACCGTGCACTCGGCGTCGCAGCGCGCTTCGCCTGCGCTGTTGATAGCGACGCACTCGTACCGACCCGAGTCCTGCGGATACGCCTCCAGAATGAGGAGCGTGTACGTCCCGTCCTCCTCCAGGATCTTGTGTCTGATGTCCGGTTGGAGTCGGTTTCCGTTCTTAAGCCAGTACACGTCGAGCGGCTTCGTGCCGGTCACCTTGGTGTCGAACCGTACGAGCCGGCCGGCGGGTGCGGTTGCGTTCTGTGCCGTCAGTGTAAAGCTAGGCGGCGCAGCTCCACCGCGGCCAGGTCGGCGTCTCTCTTCGACGACTAGGTTGGCGCTGCACTTAGCCGTGCCACCGCGGTTCTCTGCGACGGCGGCGAATACCGCCGAATCCTCGACGAACACCTGCCTGATGATAAGAATCGACTTGGTGCTGAACGTGTGGATCTGGAAATCAGCCGAATTCTTGATGGGGAAGTTTTCGCGATAC